>JTDE01001243.1:96361-166561 GCA_014338405.1 Paragonimus skrjabini miyazakii
CACACCACAGGTTTGAACCGGTTTATCGCGACGGCTTCAGCAAATTTTAGGAACCGAAGTACTGTAGACGTTAAATTGAAAGGTTCCCGTGTTATTGGTTATTTGGTACTGACGAGCCAATACGAAATGCTAGCATCTACCAGCGTTCGTCTTTTAACTGTTTTGTTCAAAATGATGAAGGACAGCTGGTTTGAATTATGTTGATCTCATCAGCCAAACGTACGCCATGGAATCAAACACATGACCTGTGCGTATGTGTTCGAATGATGACTGGGAAGCCTATCCTCTACACCACGGGTTGTAGTCACACATAAGTTGAAACAACAGTTCACCTTTTCGTTGATGGTCGCCGGGACTAACTGCTTGCACAAGCTTCTCATCAAACCGTCTAGAGTCGTGGTGGATGTTTACGCTCTTGCAAACCAACCATGAATGGTTGACCAACCTCAATCAATGTGAAAAGAACGCGTAACAGCTAAGAAAACCTACCACCCATGTCTTGTATACACTGTTATGGAAATACTTCGTCATTTGTTACAAATTCTTTTGTATCTCTGGTGTACGTAAGGGCTCGAAAACATTATTTCTCAGACACAATTAAAAAAATAACGTACTGATGCCTTGTGTATGGTGAAGAAACATCTTCATTTGAACGTATTGTCATCGTGGCTTGCTAAATACGTATCTAGGTGTTTCTCAATGCCAAGGCAGAGGCATAAATAAAAACGCTACGACCTTGTACAAACAGAATGATTAGTGATAACTCTGCAGAACAGTAGGTTTTACACCATATACAGTTGTCTCCATGGTCTCCGTACACAAGACGAAAATCCGTATAAACTGACTGGTAGCTTGTACATTGAACCTCACGCAATCTTTGGGTCATTCAGACCCTGTTATGAGGATTGTATTCCATTGAGCAAGACTGAAGAAATACTCCACCAATCATAACATTTAGGAAGCATCCACTCGCGATAATTGGACTCCACTGGTGTCACCGTCGTCCTGCTAAGAACTACATTCAAGTAATTGCTATTTGGTAAAACGCTCAACACGTGCGAATTCTGAGTCAGTCCTATGTATGACTAATTGAATACAATTTGACAACTCCAGCCACCGTCTTGCTACCAGGGTTCTCAAAGTAGATAAAAACGGGTACTTCCTCGCTAGGGAAAACAAACTTGGTCACAAAAACGTTTGCCAATTTGTCTCACTTTTTGAGGGGTCGTGTCATGCCATCAATGTACCAGACGTTCACACATTACTTGCTATACACATTGACAAAAGAAGTATAAACGAGAAGAATCGTTACAAAGCCTCAGGTTTAAATAAGGACAGGTGGCCATAGGCCCCATTCTATCTTCTCAGGGCTCAATCTCTGATAAGATAATAGGCTACTGAGCAGATCTATGAGAAAGATGAACCAACGTCTTGAGTGATACCAATACGTGGAACAACTATTCCCATATATGGCCAGTCAATGTTCACACCGAATTTACTGACCGTTCCCCTTTTATTACTGTTGCTTCAAAAGCTAGCTACTTTCTAGTGTGCCGCTTGGATAAATGTTCCATCAGTTAGCCCTACGCATCTGTCCTCATAAAATGTACGTCATCTGTTGCCACTAGTGCAAAAAATATGTGATTGTCAAAGTCACCTTATTGAATGGAACGGAAGGCTCAGGCGTAATGCAGGGCTCGTCGATTTGCTGTAACCGACATATACAACAGGGATATAATACTGTACATCAACTCAGGCTTTGCGAAAACACAGTCAAATCAGGAAAAAACAAGAAGTATATACCTTTTGCTTTTAATTTAACGCGATGTCCACTGGCTGCGGACATATCGACCAACGGTTGAATAATCCGTGCTCCCAGTTCTTCCGATGCATGTAATTCAGTTCTGCTCAAGGGACGGTGGGGGGCCGCTGAGGTTGAAGTTGAACAAAACAGACCAATACTCTGGTTATTGTTATGATGACAATTGTCCATTTGTGAACACTGAATACACTCTTCAACTTTTGGTGTCGTGCCACTAATTGGATCAAATACTCACAACAATTTGAAAATCCATATAAATGAAAAATGTAGAAATAACTCGATTGCTTCGTAAGCTATTTCTCCAAATCATTAAAAGAAGACGCAAGATGGATAGGAAATGTCGGCTTCTAAATGGTCCACGATGTCAAATGGACGAGAGAACGAATGTATTAGAGAAGAAAATCTGTTCAAAACTCCATGTTCAGGTGCTTTTCCATGATCGTTTGATCTGTTGAATAGACAAGTTTCTGGTCTTTATTCTGATCAACACACACAGCTGAACGATTCGCCATGTTCCGACCAAGTTGTCGTAAGAGTTTATGAAATAAGGATCATATTTTAAGCTGTGTATTCGCATAAGGAATCTATTCAATTTAATTTAAAAAAACATGTTTCGAATTCAACGTTTCATTTCAGGCTGCCAGCTAAATCACTAAAACTAACCGGCATAAGTACTCATTGTATTAGCCATGGGTGTCACAAGTGTTATCGTATGGTCGTTGTGTAGCCTGTCCTGTTAGTATTGCAGGAATTCTGTACATGAATTCGGAAGGGATGATTTCCCAGGCTTTCTAATTCACCTCCTCAACCAGAAGAAGAGTCGTTGGCCAGGATCAATCCACAAAAGGTGGTGATATAAATGTGTAATAACCAAAAACATTTGAAACGTGCATAATCATGCCCAATAGGAAGCTAGAAATAATTAATCGCTTGAAGAAAAACTGACACCAAACTCGCTGGTGCACCCTGACTTCGAAAAAGTGGGTGGTTCTGCTGGAATGAATTATTCAAAGACAGAACGTTATGTTAGGTCTTTATTCCCTACACACAACATAAGACATAGGTTGTCATGCGACGTGCTGGAACAGTTTTGAAGTAAATAATACCAGGATGCATAAACCTATAGGAGACCCTTCAAGGTCAACCGGGACCGTAAAACCGCTGGTCAGTCTCATCATCACATCCAGATTGGTCCGATGGTTTCTGACATTGAACATACGTCATCACAAATGGCTTATGCTGTGCCAATTGTGGATCCTCTCATAAGTTTAAACCTAGAAGGATAAGATTGGCAGGCGTGTAGGTCGAATGCTTTATATTACCGCTGGTCCAGATTGACTGACAGGATGATAGGTCGAAGTGAGAAGTGAATCTCTTGGTAACAAAACAAAGAGATTATCAAGTGATATGCTCCGAATAGGATATCAAACGAGTGTTATGAGGCTCGAGCAAGCGACTACAGGGCATGAACTGTGGAAATAATCCGAATATATATAAGTAGAGAGTATTAAAGGTTATATAGAACGGAAATATTCTGGAGAAAAAACTAAAGGAACTCTTTTCCAGAATAAACTACGTACATATAAATAAGTTGGTAACTGACACTGGACCATGGGCTTCAAAAGCAATCTGTGAAGATAGCAGTTCGATCGATCGGATTAGTGAGAGAATACTTACCGTATACTCGGAGGTTGGCTGAATCAGATACCTCACCGTACTGGCCCACCACACGAACCTCGTAGGTCCCCGCATCGTATGTGGTCACTTCGTCAATGTGAAGGCGAACATCTCCAGTTTCAGGATCAAATGTACAGGTATAATGTTGGCTCGGAGGTTGTTTGACCTTGGTTGTCGGTGGCAAAAGTTTCAACTCTCTACCATTCAAAGACCAGTAGACTCTCAAATCGGACATTCGATCCAATGGAGCCAGCGGTCGTTTGGTGTGTGGCAAATGAACTGCACACCGTAACACAGCCGGTCCACCTTCTTCCACACTCACGCTGCCCATTGGGGTGAGGATTTCAGGAGCTTGACCTCGAGGAATTAGTCTGGCGTGAACTACAACATCTTGCCGAATTTCACCTTCTTCTGACTCCATCTCACGTAGATACTGGTGTGAGAGTCGTCGCTGTCGGCGTCTTCGTTCAGAGCTCGCTTCCAGATCTTCTAGCTCATCTTCCAACCGACTGGCATCCATCCAACGTAACAAACGAGTATACGCTTGTTTACTGATGCTTTCAGCAACCACATGATCAGACGGTTCCTCATCTATCAGACTTGCTATAGAGGGACGTTTCCTTTCAGTCATTATGGTTGGTGTGCTTCTCAATTCGGCCTGACTGGTAATAGAGGTTAGCCATGGATCCTTCAGAGCTTCAGCTGCTGTCGGTCGCTTTGAGGGATCTGGATGCAACAGACGCTTCGTGAACTTGATGAGTTTCGGAGACAACCGTTGTTTTTCCATTCGAGAAATGTCTGGCTGAGTATCAACGTCACCAGTTGTCCTAAAATGCGGAGTCAGCAAGGACTGGCAGTAGAATACACAACCTAACAAGTGTGCAATGATTCCTGCTAACTGAAAACATTTCACCAGGTGATACAACTGTTTACTTTGGACTGTTCAGTTTTATCGCAAATAACTATAGACCACCTACGGCTGGGTGTACACAAGCCCCAAGACTTCACAACAAGCAATATCGTCAAGTAATAGACCCTTAAGTAAACTGGTTGCACGCGAATACCAGTATACTGGAGCTATCGTGAATGTCACAGCGCAATTAGCACAGTTCTCAATGACTGTGGGACGATGGTCCGGCAAGAATCAGGTGTCTGTTAAAATTACCATACGCTCAGTAGTTATAGGTTGACTTATGATCACTTGGTGCACAGATGTGGTCAATGCAACTTCACGGAATTTTTTCAGGTATGAAAACCCATCATGATGATTGATTAAGACAGACCATACGTGCAAATAAGCAATAGATATGATCCAATGAGCAATGGCTGTAACCGTCAGATCTACAGTAGAACGAGAGCGTTTGTTTTCAGCTAGCCATCATCAGGCTAAATACACAACGTTTCCGTAAAACACTGTTGTCGGAGTGAACCGGACAAAAAAAAAGAGATGAGTACATCAACGATGTCAAGCACGGCACAGTTGCAAATGATCGTAACTTTCTGACATAAGTAGACTACTACGAGTGTGATGCAGTTGGGACTGTGGCGGTTTAATCGATAAAAAATGGATGGTAGACTATGACAAGCGCAAAGTTTGTCTGTGTCCACAAGGTTGGGTTATGCAATCAAATCCTGATCGCGTCGACTATAACCAGAGGTTACTCCCAGCAGATTAAGACTGGCTGCCTTTTTAATTCTGATATGATGACCTCAAAGCAAAATCATCAAATTAGGTTCACTGCAACAACAATGTATCATGTAAACTTTCTACATTTAGCCTGATGATAAATAACTGGAAACAAGCCTGTTTTCCACAATGTGTTTGTGATGTACACTCTGGGTAGTTGTAAACATTTAACGAATGTCATACTGAGATGCTTGGCAATATGCTCTCTCTTGCACTAATTACCCTGTGATTGCAATATTGTATGGCAGAGTTAAATAAGAGGATTTTATCTGCGTGGTTGCCTTTAAATGGGGTGCATTTGAGCAGGCAATTTCATTGAGTGTATAGTATTGTAAAAAATGTGTACGCAGGGACTCCATTGATTGTTTACACGTTAATGTCGACCCAAAACAAAGGCTAGGAGTTGGAAACAGCTCATTAGTCGCATTTGGAATGTTCCTATGCGTACAACATAGTGGAGAGATAAGTCGAATAACTCAGCAAAACGAACATGAAGTAATGACACTTGTGAGACAATAAAGCTCGACACCGAGTTATATCTGACGCTCGCGTTAGTGTAAACAAGCGTATATGCGACAAATTCCGTGGCCTGATAAAAACAGAAATTGGGATAAAAACAGAGATCGATAATCGAGAAAATAAAAACGTGCTACATCAACTTTTTGATAACATGAACTTACATTTGATATAGTAATAATCCAAGCGACCAAACGTCTGAAGCAGGTCCAATGCGACGGGGTGATTGAGTCGCTTCGACACTAAGTTCCGGAGGCAAGTAGACCGCGGATTGGAATGTCAGCCGAACAGGACGTTCCTCGTCAGTCATTTGTGTTTGGCCGAGACCCGCAAGCGCTACTCGCCTTCGAGAACGATCCGTGTAGAATATATTTTCAGGCTGAGGAACAAAAGTAAGAGTGCACTAGTTTACGTAAGAAGTCTCTGCCACTTTATGACTTCAAGGTTTCACGTAGCGATAACTAACTGGAGGGAAAACAACACACAGTGCCTGAACAAAAGTCGTTTCTCTCATCAACAGACTACATGAACTTGTGCTATCTAATCAGTAGAGGGAAACTATCAACCAATGATCGACTATGTAAGTGGATGACCATTCGCTGATGAAACTGGTATAGTAGCTGATTCCAAAAACCAGTTGTCTAGGGGTTACTCCATCTCATTGACCTATCTAAACAGACACAGTTACTAACCGGTTTAAACAGTTGAATATTATAAAATCAACAAAAAGTGTCGTTTCAACGGAAATCATTGTAACTTCAGAATGATATTTCCTATGAACAAACCCGTCCAGCAGATCAGTTCAGGAACTACTGATCACGATAACAAGTTCAACTGGATAGATGACTCACCTGTAGTCCAAGATGAACCACTCCCGACCGATGCAGCTGTTCAGTAAGGTCAAGTAACTGACGTAACACATCTGCCGCCTTTGTCTCCGTCATCTTGATGCGTTGGCTGAGCTGATGCCAAAGCGTGCCTCCCGCTGTGATACTAGACGGAGAGGACACAATCAATGAGAGCGTTAAGTTCTGGCAAACCAAATCAATCATAGAAAATTTTTGTTTTATAAACATATGCTATAGAATGCCACGAGATATTTGAATTTGAATGAAGCTGCCAAAAGAGTTTATATGCCAGACATTTTGTCGGAGACATTTCTAACCGTAACATCAAGTACGGACGAACCAGAACAGGAGGTGACAAAGTGAACATGCACAAGATAGACGTGAAACTGTGTCATTCAATGCTCCCTCATGATTACTTTCATGATATGGCTAAATAAACAAGCTATTCTTTCTGAGCATTGAGAGCTGAACATCAGTGTACAAACGTAACTGTCTCAGCACAGCATAGCAACCAGGGCATACTAGATTCGTAAGCAATGGGTGGTATTCACCTGGTGACGATTGTTCTTAGTAGGATGAGCGTTCAGTAATTTCAATGGTTTCTGTCACCCGACGCGTTTAGTCATAGACTTTAAGTTGTAGCTGTCCTACCTCTATTCTCAACTATGTTGGGATGTAGTCCGAGATCTTTTAAATCAGCTGCCGCTATTTTGTATTTTCAGTGTCATTTTCGATCCAGACTACCTGTTGTATAGAATCCTGTTGTGTAGTATGCCCATGAGAATAAACAGAAAAATTCATCAGAATACAGATCATTCACATAAACCCTTTTAACTGCTCTATTCAGATTTTTGAAGTAATCAGTATGTGGTTTCCATCGATGAGTAGTGTTTGTTCCAGTCGACATTATTGCCGTCGTTCACTGGGGTATGTGTACGCATACAAAATACGTCTCAGCAAGAGGACGTTTTCGGTGACCCAGATGACTAAACAATCCTCCATAAACTGTTTTTTTTTCACTACGCTCTGTTCCCTATGCATTAACAACTGTGTTTGCCGAAAGCCGACAGAGTACCACACGACACTAGAGGGAGGTAATGAACAGGTGAAACATTGATGTGGCACAAGCTGTCAGCTCATTTTTGGTCCTGAAAGCGTTTCACCTGGTTAAAACCGACACATCCAAATGGGAAAGTACCACTGGTCCTGAAAGTCTCTATCTTGGTTATAACTAACCTCCACGAGTAGGGTGTGCATTCATGCGTACCTACGTCAACCTCCGATGCCTAAGGCGTCGTTTTGCCCCACGACGTGATCCGTTCTACAAAAACGCTAATTGGATTAAGATACGCGAATAAGAATCTCCCGACCGGCTAGATTGCAATAAACCCACACGATCTGACACATGTCCTGAACAGAAATTTATGGGTGACGGTAAGGGATTCGTAAGAACATTCAAGTACTAAGCATCCAGTGCAATTACTCAAACTGTGATAGTGGTGACAGATTATCCCGCGCGATAAACAAACCATCACATTGATACTACCTGGTTGCCTGATCTGTCGTGTAGCAATACCTGCAGCACTGCTGTTTTGACAAGTTGCCTGGGTATGTAACCACTACACGGCCTGTATTATTAATGGTCAAACAAGGAATAGGCAACAATCAGGGTTTTCTGGCGCAACCAGCGCTCTACGCTTACCTCTCCGTCAATTGCAAACATATTTGCCAGTGTATGAAGAACAGAGTCCCTGTGGAGCAGTTGTCTCCAACCCATTTCCTTTCAGTCCAGTATTGTACTACAACTATCCCCTTACTCCGAACATGCGATTAAAGGGTGCTATTTCATACTGAGACACCAGAGATGTATATATATTTTATATTGTGCTCAGGAATTGATAAAACAAATAAAATTTTCCCATTAATCTATATCGAAAACACTCACTCTTCTACAATAGAAATAGTTCTTCGCGCATCTTGATAGGCTTCATGGAATTTGGCTAATCCTTCATGTTGTATGCGACTGAGTAATTTTAATTCTTGTTCTACACGTTCGCGTCTCAAATCTGCAGACCCGGTTAAACTAGCTTGACTGATTTCAGAAAGCCTTGATGACGGACGTCGGGCGGCCAAAATATCCCCGTCCATGGCGCTCACTGAACGTGGAACCAAACCCTCCGTACGTTCTCCTTCGTATCGGTAATCCATTGCACTGGCAGATGACCTGATGGCCTTTCCAGACATCGTGTCTACGATTTTACCCAACCATTGTCTTCCGGTCGATTTTTCTAAGATACGATATAGGCCGGCGTGTTTGGTGCTGCAATCGAACAAATATTGAAAATCAGTTAGCAAACGCAGCTAATAGCCGAACAGATAGACGGCTGAATGAGATGCAGACAGTGAGACTAAACAACTTACCGGGCTAGTTCGCTGATGATGGAATAACGCGAATCGAATGGAGCATCAGCAAATCTGAATGCGTCGTCGGTTGCATCGAATACTGAAAGTGAAAATAAACAGCTGGCGTTGAGTTCTTTAGGCAGACAACATGTGCACCTAAAACTTTAAGAGCAGAATAATAATCTTATGAAATTAATAACCTAAGACATGATTCAATCCTTCCTTCTCAATCCATACTTACCATCTGTGACTCCAAACGTAGGTAATCGTGCTGGTTCAGAAGGCTCACTGGCTGGTCCACACCCATGCCAATTTTCCAAGCACACACGGAACCGATAAGTCACCCCAGGTTCCAACGGACTGCGGACGAGCAATCGTGTGGTGTCAGCTGGTGTTGTGCCTAATACGTTCCAAGAAGCGCCTGGTGCCTCTCGGCAGTACTCGATTCGATAGCCAGTGTATTTGATTTCTGATTCCAACTTACTCGTTGATACTGGAATGTCCCAATCAATCACAAGAGTACCCGGACCATGTGGCCGCACGCGTGGTTTGTCCGGTCGGACATGAGGCTTGTCTGTAAAAATTGATGACAGCAAACAAATTAAACGCTGATAAAACATGAATTTCCACAAATGTATTCAAACCTGGTTTTTATGCTGAATGTAAAAATGGTTACTGGGTAATGGCCTGCACAAAGTGGAATAATGAGTAATCAAGGTAGCAGGGGTTTTTGACTTTCAGAAAGCTGATGTCATTTCGTTTGAATAGGTGTAGTGTGTATGGAACAAATTTGGTCCTGTTTATAGGTATTCCGAAACCCAGATAGATATCAGCAACGGTTCACTACAGCTCACATAATCGTAAAATGAGCAATCCATGAACGGTGTAATGTTGGATACTGCACGACTAGTAGTGTGGCCGAGTTAACGAGACTGCCTACTGCCACTCCATGATAAATACATTCGTTGAACTCCTTCCTGTCTCTTCACGACGATGATTATAACATTCTGGCAGTTAGTCTAATCAAGCTGATCAGATTGTGATCCTAAATCTTACATTGCCAGATGCGCGAGAAGCTTTGTTGAGAACGCTAACTGTGTTTATAACGAGCTGATGAAACATTCACATCACCGAAAGCTATAAGGCTTCCTAAAACATTTCGTTTACCCTTACGGGGTTTTCAGACTGACATACAATGCAAGAGATTAAAAGTAGAATGTGTCCCCCACATGTAAGTAGATATTTCCATCTACTCATAGTTAATAGTTGCTGTTGAGAAGAAAAGATATAAAAACCGAATCCAGTGCATGAAGGTATGCCCATCGGTGATTAAAAAAACCACACTGATTATTAAGGCAGTATGCACGAAATATTTTGCACTCATTCACACAGTTTATGGTAACGTGGTCATAGGTATAGAAAAACAATCGAAATGTTGGATTACTGGATAATTTTTATGGAAAATAGCAGCACTAGTTACTGGACTACGAACTTTTGCTATAGTATAGACAGAAAGATTTGTATGGAAAGAATCATGTGGTAGAAACGAAAGACCGAGAATTTAGATGACTGTTCTAAGCAACCATATTTCCTACTTTTATATCACTTACTGTGTTCGCAGTCATAATATGGATATGGATTAGACTTTAAACGACTGATCAATCCTAAACAAAATCATCGCAGGTTATAAGGATTTGAAACCTCATTTGTGAATTTGGGCGATATGAAACTAGCTTGAACTTCTGATGCGTCTGAATGATGCATGCAAAACGGAATGGGAATCTTGGTTATTAAGGCTATTAATATTGTCCTTATCGTAATAAAGTAACAAGAAGTCTAGATGACAATCTAACTATATATCGCCAGAGCAAGCGTAAACATTGGCATACTGTACGTTTACCTACTCTCATAAAAGGTTTTCAGTCTCACATATTACAGTATGTACAGATACGCATCCAATCACGTACCAGTCGAAAATGTTGGTGATTTGTATGTGAATTAACGCCAAAACATACATACAAACATACCAGCCACACGGAGACGTAGGTCAATATAATCACGTCCCGCTTGATTTTGAATCCATAGACGATAAAGACCAGCATCGGCCAAGCTGATGCTGTCCACAACAAGTTCCACCCAACGATACCCTTCTGTCAGACGCAGTTGAACTCGTGACTCAAGTGGTACGGTGTCGGTCAATGCGGGCATGCTCGTCAGGCGTTCTAGCCACACTTTGGTGATCCATTCGTGACCTTGTATGTAGTCGAAGTCCTCAAGAGGAATGCGAAACTGCCACTGATCGCCGTGTTTGAGTTCAAATTCCCGCGGAAACATACTCCAGCCGAAGCGACTGAATCGAGGCACAGCTGCAGGATTGTATAAAACGAGTAGTGAAGTAAATTTATCAGTGGTTTCGTACTGATTTAATCACAGATCCGACTAGATTATGTGGGTTCATTTGCATCAGTTTGCAGGCTAATTTAGACAAGGACGACAAAAATAATGCGATTGCAGATTGCGACTTCTTTATTGTAACAACAAGTAGATAATTGTAGTTCAAAGATCAAGGGAACTACACGAAAACTCACTTGACACAAAAACTTCCCATGTTACGGATGCTGTTTCGTAGGCGTTCCGCGCACGACACTCCAGCAGTCCTGCGTGTTCTCGCTGCACTCTGTCAATGACCAGCTCGTATACGCCAGCGCCAACTTGACCAACACGGTAGTTAGAAGATATACGGTCGTCCAGTTGAATGTGATTCAAATACCTGAGTAAAGTTTATTCAACAACGTAATTTAGGGATAAGAAGTACAGCTGAGAGTTCAACTGAAATCTATGAAGCGGATGTTCGTTCTAATCGTCGAACACATAAACAATGTATTAAAACGCTCGTGAACAAAGGCTGAACAACCCATGTAACATCGTGTAGTACCCACAGTTTTCACAACAACCTCATTAAAAAAGACTTCGACTGGAAACTCACCAAGTAACAGAAGGAGTTGGCTCGCCTTCGATTTCCACGGTGATGATGAGTTGTTGTCCCAAAATAGAGTAGATTATACGATCATCCTTTAGATTAAGGAACCGTATAGGTATTCGTTCTATGTGGTAGAGAAAAAAACGGAAAAGTACCACTGAACCATGTTTCTTGATCGTCATTCTCAAATCCCGACACACCCTTATCAATTTCAACCTCAGTTAGATTAATCAGGTAGAAGCAATGTCAGGGTTTATACCAACAATCTTTCTGTTAGTCACAGGTAATCGCATTAATCTCGATTTGATAATCAGGATTATGATGCGTTACATCACCTCGCACGTTTTGAGTTTCGTTGGGGTGGTCATGATTACCTATCTCAAGTCAGCATCATGTGTACAAAAGGTATTATACGTAAGTCTTAAACTTCCACGAACCGAATACTTCAGTACACTCCTCAATCCCGTTTTATGTTTTGTTTGATTTTTTTATTCCTCGACCCATCCCATTAGTTATATATATATACGTATAATATGGATAGTATGAATATGTATATATATTCCTGGTACCGAAGAGACTATGGAAAATGATAACATCTACTACTGTTCGTCTTCCCATTTATCTGTTCGTGTTTGTGAAAGGGACCAAAAAGTGTAAACCTTTTTGGTGCAAGCATAAGCGCTAACCAGCTTGATCATCGACCATAAGAACACCGCATTGGGCAAGGTGATTAAAATAATCGAGTTGGATTAGATTCGTCCTGTTGTTTTGAAGGAAGTGGTCCCCCTAAAATCAAACAATGATGTACTTAACCGGTGTTGCTTTAAATGTTTAGTAACAGACCGTTTTGATGATTAAATCTAATTAACACGTAATTAGATATTTTATATATAGATGTGTAGAGTTGAAAGTATCGACTTACTCGTCGGTGAGATAAGAGTAATCGCCTCGTGGATGGTAGCAGGTGTGCTCTCAACGTCGTCTCGCGTAGCAATTATACGGAACTGCCATTGTTGTTTGTCCAGATCCACAGAGCTAACAGGACGTCGTTTGGTACCTCGGATAATTTCTTGTTGCTCTATTAAGTCAGCCTTGGAAGTTAATTCGTCCAGTTTGATACGAGGAATAAAATAGCTTGAGCCAACCAAATCGGAAGTAATTGCCAACCAATCAGTCAGCAATGATCCAGTTGAGGAGATTGCTCTGGCCTGTATTTTGTACCGAATTCTTGACTGAACAGCTTCTGGGACTTCTGGAGACAACCAGTCGAACTGAATGCCCTCTTCCCCTACATCTGTTTGAACTCGAGCACGGAATCGTCTGGGTGACGCCAGCCAGCTGAGACGACTTGTTTCCAGAATATCACTCGCTCCTTTCGTTGTTACTGGTGTTGGTAAGTAAGCTATTTTGCTGCTACGAGTACCTGTTTGATCGTCCCATCCAATCAAACGAAATTCGTATTTTGTACCAGGGCGCAAGCCTGCAAGCTCATAACTTGTAGTTGATGAGGGAATGTGCGCAACCGGCTCCCAAATTCCAAATCTGTGATCATCGATCGTACGTTTTTCTAACAACAACCAACCATACGTTGGTTTTTTGATGTCCGGCAAGTTCCATTCCAACAACGCTGATGCGCGTCCGACATGAGTCGCTATAAGTCTGTCTGGTACAATGCGACCAAGTTCAACTTCGACATCCATTGCAGACAAACGACGTTTCATAGTTGGTCGATCGGAAATTGGAACGTATTCTTCCTCTAGATCTTCCTTATGCTCAACCGTTACCCAGTCAGATTGTAGACCGTCATAGGAAAGAGCATAGTCTTGCTTCACAGTGTACTCTGGCGTCTCTGTCAACACAGTACGAACACGAAACTGACTGGTCGTATCCAGAGGAACTAAATAATGTAGCGATCTCGTACGACCAACTTCATACCACATACGTCTATGTGGTAAACGTTGTTCAATCACATATTCCATTTCATCTTCTAATCTCTGCCGGTGGCTAACCTCCAACCCAACTGGAAGACGAGGTGCTGCCCAGCTTAGACGACACATGTCCGACGACAAACGCACCACATGAAGTGGGCCTTGTGGTGCTGGAACTTGGATTCGGTCCTGCAATATTAGATCCTCATCCACTGCATCAACTGATTTGGGTGCTGTATACAACTGGCTGGACTGTAGGGGTTGACCATAGACATCATCTCTGTATGGCAGCACACGGAAGCGATACGAGTGACCTGGAGTCAAACCGGTGATTGTTACTCCGGAGAATGGAGCCTGCACATCGGCCGCAGGGATACGGGTCACTGTACGCCAGCCACTGGGAGCATCCAGATTGAACAAGTCTACGGCATATCCGCTGAGTGGTTCTGTGCTTGGTAGCCATTTCAGTGAGACGGAGGCGGTGCGCGTTGGGCGAGTGACAGGTTCAACAACCAGTTCTCCAGCCAAACGCAATAATGGAACTGCAGAGGAGAAGACGAGTAGAATTAATCAACTTCGTGATCATCAAGCGCTAACAAACAACCGTTATGGTTTATGCAGCCGGAGATGCATTATTCAACTTACACTAGCATTAGATTGTAATATAGACTGTGTGTTGGTCTTGAAATATTCCTGGCCAATCCTTACCACGTGGAAGTAATATGCACCGTTCTCGAATTCAAGTGAACTGTCACTTAAGCATCAAAGAAACTAGCCGGTAGTAAATGCACCAGTACTTCATTTAGGATGTGATTACCATGACATGAACAGATTTTTAAACTGGCAAACATGTACAAACATTTCATAACCGGATTAGATAACATCGCCGTACCATCATCGTTGAATTGACGATGTTATCTAAAGCGGTGACGAGGCATTTATAATCTAGTCGGTTAGTACTGGAGTTTACGCTTGTCGGGGTGATTAAATCTTGACCGAAAATTTTTGTCAAAAAATGTATTGCGCAGTTTACTTACACTCTTTTCCTTACCAAAAGTTGTGATGGTTGGTAGACAACATCGTATTACCAACTAGCATACTGAACTGATCTAGGGTGAATTTAGGTTCACATCGACAACGGATTCAGGGATTCATTGCCCGGACATCCTACAAAACTCGGTCCAGGTTAACTGTTATTTTGTCCTTCAAGACAATCTACCACGATGTATTTCCATAATCTTGCATTGCACACAGGTTTCAAGCGTAAACTACCGTGTCAACACGATTGGTTTTATTCACACCTCATGAGTAGTAAGAGGTTTTAGTTTTACATAAATTGGACATCATCCCCCAACTGATCGCAGTCTACGCATTCCTATGGACGAAATATCGCTCAACAGATTTAATGGTCCCTGTGATTACAATTTGCAGAGAAGTGCTGACCGCTGGGTTATCGATTAGAGTACACAGGACAGTCACTGTGTTTTCTCTCGAGGCGATCCGGCAGTCTCATCACTCTCTGCAACCGAATGGTGGCTGATCGTTCATATATGATGATTCAGTCGCGCCTAATATGAAGTGAATGGTACGGTTGTCAACACGGTTGCCTCACGAAAGCATGTTCGGAGTTCTAATCCCGGCTATGACAGAGATATATACCACTGACGAGTTAGGACAAGAGCAAAACTCGAGTATAGTGCTTTTGTTATCGAAGGAGGTGGCTATGTCTATGTGAATGCGACAGCTGCGATTGATTGAGTGATGTCCAATTTATAAATTTGAGACATTCGAAAGCAGTTCATAGGAGTGCTCAAATCATTAATGGGATTTTACAGTGTAGCGGTGCCATTGACCTGTTTCCATCTGGTTTATATTCCCAATTCAAGTTGAGAACAACGTTGAAATCAGATCCGTCGAATGCTATTCTTAGTCTCTCCAAAAGTGGTTTATGTTACAAAGTTAACGATTTGTTCTTCCATGCGTAATGGTATTCTGGATGTCGTCGACAACATTATTACTGCTCCATAATACGCACATTTGTTGTGTTAACTAGATGAGAAACACTTGATATACGTTGCTTGCGATGCAATCAAAGACCTTATTATAGCACCTGCCCTCACTGGGACTCTGATTGGATGGTCCATTCAAAACAAGCAAGTTGCCATTGTTGTGTTAAAATACGGTACCATACTTACTTTTAGCTGAAGGTACTTCAAATGGTGCCGACTGGACCGGTTCACTTAAGACAGGTGGTGTTGTGTAAGCTGAACGAAGTCCACGCCGTAATTGAGACGTTGATGGAGTCCAGCCCTCAGGAGTGCGCCCAACAGACATGATTCGGAAAAGATATTGCTTGCCAGGTTCTAAGTCGACCGCTTCAAACCGCGTCTGCCAAGATTCCAAGTCAGCCAAATGTCTCCAGGCTGTGGATTCTCTTGGTGACAAGTCAGATATGGCTTGATACTCAAGTCGATAAGCGGCAGGTGGGGTGGTATAGACTCGACGTGCCTGGGAAGTACTGACTGGAGCCAACAAGTCTTCCCTCGCGGCTAAAGCTGGTGGAAGCCAAGTCAGTAATGCTCCAGTTCGTTCGGCACCCAATGGTGTAGCCCGCAGCCGCAGTGGTGGTTCAGGTACAGCTAGCATAGAAAAAACAAGAGGAACAGATAATGGAGAAAGGATAAGTTAACTTCACGGCCATCCTGTCTCATTTCAAGTAAAATCAACTGGTCAAACAGAAAAAAGGCACTCTGATGGTTCGTTAAACCATCTAGCCACGCTTAGATGTATGATTACCGATCCGTTAGTTTTACCTAAAGAGAACAATTCCGTACATGATGACATCAATTGAGATGTACGCTGTTGGCGACACTGTAACGAAACTGACTTACATAAATATATCTCCATCGTCTAGATCTGCCTAGACGTTCATGTTTTTGCAATTGATGTCATATATATATATATATATATATATATATATATATATGGGTTCGGCTGAATACCTAACTAATAGACAGTGAAGTAGGACACCACGTCAATACTAACTGAGCATACTGCGTGACAAGCTATGCAGCTTCTGTTACACTGAATCACACGAAGAAAATGGGAATAAAACAGATATCCAAAATCTGCAATCTTGTATCGTATGCTCACATTTGTTAAGAAGGATACATCTGCAATGTTCAATGACTGTTGTATCTTCCAGTCTAAAAGCCAATTTGAAAATCAACAGACAATGAAACAGCCGGTCACGATTATTCATTTTGCAAAGTGCATCTGAACCTTCAGAAAAAGATACCAGTTCGTTACAAATGCTTGGGAAACTCTATCCACTGCGGTGAAGCAGAGTGATGAAGTGGTAATCACTGAATTCTTATCAACATACATCATCAGAAGTCCCAGGTTCATAATGGTTCCTTCAACCAATATATCAGGAAGATTGATCTCATGCTCACATTTATTTTACGTTGGTGTCTTCAGTACTTTGTAATTTTCGGGGAGTTATAATTCATCTTTATAACCGGAAGAGATTTTAATTACTAAATACAACTAGACAATTACTTACATAGTCGCTCAGCGTCCGCTCGTGGGAGAATCACTGGATGGGGCAGTAGTGCTGGCTCACTCTTGGCATCCGCTGTCTGAGTCAAGACTCGAAAGTGATGAACTTGATCCAGCGGTAGACCGGTGATTCGCATATCATAACGACCTGGAACTGTTTCAGCACTGATAGCCGCGGGGCACCGACCAACTGGCCACCACTGCTGTTTTTCAGGGTGCCAGGATTCAACCACAAAATCCGCAGCCGAACGTAAAGTAGACGGCATACCAGCAGGAGGATGCCAACGCAGAATCACATCTCCCAATTTGGAGTCTTTTAGAAAGTCGTCTTTTGAAGGTTTCGCTACAGCTACATCAACCAACTGGAATCGCTCAGGTGCAGGCAGAGTAAGTCCTCCGTACATGGGTGGTGTAATATGCATTGCAACGGGGGACGGTGCGGTCACTGTTCGATAATCAGTTGGTACTCCACGGATGGGCGCTGTAGGTGGTGATACTGGAGTCCAGCTGACAATATCGGATTCCAAAAAGCTACCGGTATCCAACTGACTTATTGGTGCTACACGAAACTGGTAAGCTTCCACACGTGGAATGCTGACTGTTGGAACTGATTCTGGACGATATCGACCAATTTCAAAAGAAGGTCGTGATCGTGGTGCACGATACTCATCACTCGAGGGACGATAGATAAATGTTTCTTGCCCGATAGGTAATGTCCCTATTGGATGCCAGCCGAAGTCTCCAACACGTCTAGCCTCTAGTAAATAACCGATGTCCGGTGAAACAGTCGTTCTAAAATCAGGAGATACACTGCCTAGGCGTGTTGTGCGAGTTGTGTGCGTTGTTAGTCCTGGCCATTGCAATTCAATCCTCGGAATTTGATCCACATGATATTCTGGTAAGAGACGGGCTTCTAAATAACCAGGTTTAAAACGCGGTAGACCAGTAAAACTGCGTCGTCTTACAGTTGGAATAATGAAGGGTTCAACCCGGGTTACTAGTGGAGCGCTCATTCCAAATTCATTCTCTCCGCGCACTCTGTACAACACTGGAGTGGGTTTATATCTAGACCATTCGTCTTCCACTGCAGTGGATCTATCACCCGATTCAGTTCGGAAGCGTGAAGGTGGCAACAGCGGAATGTCGGCTGAGGTGAAAGTACCTGGTACACGACCTAATTCAATCCATTGTGAACCTGGTTTGTCCGCCTCGGTAGCTTCAATGACATACGTAGCTGGACGTATCAACGGTTCCTCTAAACGATATCCGTCGGTTTCAGGTGGTCGCCATTCCAAATGAACACCTGAACCATGAGGCAACAGCTCAGACCTAAGGGGACCTCTTGGGGCAAGCGGTAGTTGTGGTGGATACGATGTGCGAGAAGAAGGTCGGCTTGAAACCTCGGTGACCCCTTCAATTACAAGTGGCTGAGATGTCTCCAGTGGACTGCTAGCTCCCATTAGATTTACCGCTCGAACACGGAAGAAGTAAGGAAGAGACTTCTTTCGTTGTGATGATGGTGCCGGAATCAGTGCTGTGGTTTGCATTCCCGGCACTGTTAGAATCGGTACCCATTCATGCGAAGTACTTGTAGTTGGGCCACCGCGACGTTCTATCACATATTCCGTGATGGGCAAACTTCCAGTATCAGTAGGGGCATGCCAAGTGAGCTGAACTGCCCGGTCTTCAGTCGAATCGGGTAATGGATGTGCAAGCAGACTTGTAACCGAACTGTCCAAGTCATAGTGGTCCGAGGCAAATGAAGGTCTTCCTGAATGATAAACTGGCAAGCGCGCTCGTACTACTTCAGCAATCAGTGGACCTGTAGGTCTCGATGGTATGTCTGAAACAAAAAAAATAATTAGCAGTTGAGGCCTGGAAACGAGGTGATAGAATAAAAGTCATTGTATCTGACCTTGTAAAACCACTTTAACGATACACAAATATGACGTATTTTGTTTCTGCTAGTTGACTGAACTCTCCGCAAACAACATACCAGCAGTTAGAGCATTTTATACAAGTGTTTACACAGTTCCACTCCCAGTGTCTAAAGTCATGCAACCTCCTATCCAGTTAGAATTATGAACCGCGGTATGAATATAAAATAATAACCCTTAATTTACAGAGGTGTATTAATTAGTCTGACGTAATAATCGGCCACATAACCATCATGGTTAATCCAGAAGAATAGGCCCAGGTCAATAGGGCAGTATTCTGACTTTATTAAAGAATATAAAATCACGTAGTAATGTGACTTCATCTAGGTTGGAAAAACGGACAAATGCGCAAAAATATCACAAATGACGAAAGAACTTCACACATGAAAATAAGGTCTAATTTTACAAGTGTTTCCGTGCAGCTTTTTGAGGTTAGTATGTTGCAGCAGTTCAGACGTTAACTAGAAACAATATGTACTATTTAAAATAACCTCAAACAAATGTTGTGTTGCCACTCGCGTCAATAACCATTCTGTTCCGAGCGAGTTTGGCGTATAGAGTAGTGTACTCTTTTCTATTTGATAATCTGTTTGTCTGATCTGTATACTGGAGTTTTACTGTGTACCCACAATGAACAGATATTGCGCACGGAACTACAGAAAGGATGAAAGCTAACATTGGATAGGTAAACTTGAATTTTTGAGAGACATGACACCACGAAGAACACGATTAGCCGTTTTGATACAAGCACAACTAACTTACCAAACGGTGGTAGTAATCGGTAGGGTGTCACATCTGTTACAGGAACTAATGATTCACCAAGCCTTGGACGTGCTGCAATCCGCAATTCCATTCGCTGTCCAGGTTTCAGATGGTCAACTGTAAATTCCATCGAACTAGGGTGAGTGGGGCTCTCGAAACCTCTTCCAGTAATCTGCTTTTCCGGTCGTATTGGTCTCCAGCTGAGATCACCTGGTCGTCTGACTTGCAAGTGATAATCTACCATTGGATATAAGTCCAGCTTGGCTGTTAGGTCTGCTGATGGAACCCATCTTACTTTGGCCATATCCGGTCCCTCAGGACTAATGATAAAACTTTCAACTGGCAGATGTGTGAATGCGTCTCTGGTCACCGATGTGGATGTGTCTCTATCTATGGGCAAACGGATGGCGTCGTGCGTCGATACAACAGGGCCAATTCGTGATCCGTAAACGGGAGCAACACCAATAAATAAATCTTGAACTGCCGGTAGTGCAGAACGCCGTATATGAGTCGTTGTCGTTAACCCCGGCACTCTGTCAATCTCTCTCCACTCAGTCTGTCCTAATTCTCGTGCATAAATAGCATATTTTTCCGGTTGTTTACGCTCCCATGGTTCGTGCAAAGTTTCTGGGTGGACAGGTGGACACCAAGCGACCACCACTTCGTCAGTCCCTTTAAGGGTTGGGGTCGGTCTGAAGAGACTAGCGCGAACTTCTGACGGTGCAGACATGATAACTTTATCTAATTCAACTGGACTGGTCAAACCTCTACGCTTTGGCAAGGTAGGTAGCTGAATTGCCAACGGAATTGTCAATACCTCCTCCAACTTATCCGATACGACGCGACCACCCACACCGGGCATTTCGGTGCCTATTGTTCGAACACCAATATGAATAGTTCGGGATGGTTGGTCTAAGACACTTGACGGTAACCTCAGACTAGTTTCCGTTATACCCGTCCTTCCTAATGGATACCATCGATCGCCGTACGGGGCTCGGTAGAGAACTTCATAGCCAACACCACCCCTTGTATCGTACGGTGGATGCCAAGTGACATCAAATCCCTCAAGTTCTGGCGTAGGAGGAGCTGATCTTTCTGAAGGCATTACTGTACCCACTGTTGGGATGATTCGGATAGGTCCACGTGGAGGCGCTATTGGGAATGTCCCATCAAAGTAGCCTGATGCATCGGGCACACTGCTGGGTGTTAGCGGGCGTTCAGGCATTCGAGGTGACCGGTCCAAAGCAGATGGCCAAACGGATGCGTACAGCGGCTCACTACGACCAAACTCGTTTTCAGCTAAAATTCGGAATTCATAATCCTTCGGCTCGCCCGGGAGCATGCTAACATCAGGGCCAAATAGTCGCTTTGGATAACTAGGGGTATATGTGTCAGTAGAGGTCTCTGGATATCTAGACAAGGCTGATGAGGGTCTAGATGCTAATATAGCACTGTACCTGTCTAGCATATCTCGTTCCGGACCAAAGACAACCTTCCAACGATGGTCAATAGTAGCCGGTACACGTTTAAGTAAGGTCCATACCTTTTGATCACGACGCCTAGCCTCTATGGCATATGCTCGAATTGGACCCGTTTTGTCATCAGGTTCTTCCCGGATTATGTGAGATGGCTCCCATCGGAGTTCTAGTGCACGATAGGCAGCTTCGACAGCAGACTGCAAACGTACAGTACTGTCATCTTGTGCAGCAGTAGGCCTTAGTTCCAATGGTCCAGAAGGCTTTGGTGGTGGCAAAGGCATCTTATGTACACCATGTTCTCTAGCAAGACCAGGCCTGATGCGTGATTGCAAGGTGAGAGGTGAACTAAAACCGGCCATATTTTGAGATCGAATGCGGAATCCATACTCCACGTCGTCCAGAAGATGTGGAACATCTACAGAAAGGACGTCAGCAGGCACTTTTTTGAATGGAATCCATTGCTTAGACTGTGAGTCCCATTTCTCGATCATGTAAAAATCAATGGGCGCGGTAAATCGGGATGGTGGTCTCCACGAAAGTCTACAAACTGACTGTTCCGTACCCGGTCCGCTTGCAAGGTCAGCTCTGAAATCACTCGGTGGTGGTGGCGTTGGTGGCAGCCCTGGTGTTCCAGGACGTGGTGGAGCTGTCGATGTTACCGGTATTGAATCTCCTACCCGATTGAAAGCGGTTATAGTGACACGATGCACATGACTGGCATTTAGTCCGTCCAGACGTACACTGGTCTGATTAGGTGGTACGATGATTTCACGATCCTCATCAGCATCAACATCGTATACGATCAGTCGACATCCCAAAAGCTTCGAACCACCGTCGTTACTTGGATTCATCCAATTAACATCCATGAAGCCTTGTGTAAGATCAATTGGTGCGAAAATGGGTGACAGCTCTACACCCCAGACCGACGATGGAACTGTAATATTGCGTGATCGAGGGTGAATGGGGGAATCCATTTGTAAAGGCATACCGCAAGTTGTTCCACTAGAATCCACCGGAATTACTCGGAACCACCAACCAGCGTCATCCTCCGTTCGAAGTCCAGTGACTGTATACTCTGTTGAGTGTGGTTTAACTTGTCCAATTGGAATCCACTTGGATTGGCTTGCGTCCCATTTTTGAATGTCCAATGATTCTGGCTTTCGCGCGTCATACGGTTCGGCAAACAAGCTAGGCCAGCTTAAGCGAACTGAAGTAGGACTTAGTTCTTCCGCGATCAACTGACTGGGAAGCAGGACACCACGTGTTGGGGTCCGTGTACTAACGCGTGAGGGGATTCGGTCAATCGGCGATTCCGGAGTCCATATCATGTCGCGATCTATCGAACGTTGACTCATTGCGCTACGACGACCCAAAGATGACGTAATATCACGACGCACCATATATTGTGCAAACTGACGACGCTGACGGATGAACTCCTCTACTTCCGGGGTTCCTGCATCAATTCCTGTTATTAATGCCAACTCCAAACTGAAATCACTTTCGTCCATCAGGCTTGGTAGACGAGGTTTAGGAACCCGTGCTGATGCCGCGGGATAGCCGGATGTACTTGGCAGTGTCTCCCATGCTTTCGTTGTTTCAGATGGAGTGTACGGACGTATCCAGGATTCATCCCCTGGCTCCTGTAAACTGAACTCTGTGGGCGCGGAACGTACAGTGTCACCACGGCTAATGATACGCATTCGATGATCTCGGTCCAAGGCGGCAGGTGCAGCCAAAGTTACTTTTAACGGTCCGGATTTCGGAATATCAATTACTGGTCTCCATTTCTGTCTTTCTGAATCCCAATCTTCGATGCTGTACCCACGCACCGATTCTGCCCCAACTCCTTTAGGTGGAGCCCATTCAAGATCATAACCTAATCCCTTTTCCTCGCGTACACGTACTGAAGGAACAGACGGTATGGTCTCTTTGGAAGCACTTGATTCAGGGCGACTGACAGAAGGTGGACTGGCTAGAATCACACCCGTCATCACTGCTTGACTAACGCCTTCTGGATAGACAGTCGACACTCGGAATTTGTAGCTGCCGCTGGACTTGGGTGCAATGGACTGGTGCACAAAGTTAACCTGAGAGCGGTCAGTGATAGCCAAGAAGTCCACCGGCTCCCAATCTGCAATACGTGAATCGTTATCCAGCCGTTCGATTTGGAATCCTGTCGGTTGTGTTTCAAACGATAGGACAGGGCCATATTCCCATTCAACTTGTAAAATAGGCCGAGTCGATTCCCGTTCTTCCTCCGACTGTGGCAATCGACGACCGATAACACGCTTTGGTGGAGTCAGCTTAACACGTTTTACATAACTGTCTTCCGCTGTTAATGGCTGGCTCATTCCCTCTTTGTTTACAGCACAAATTCTGAAGAAGTATTCTCGATTGGGCTTAATTCCGGAAATCACATAGCTTGGTTGGTACTTATGCTCAGGCTCGGTAGCAATCAAGTGCGATTCAGATGGGTATGGTTTCCAATTGAATGAGCGACCTTCCCGAACCTCCAGTTGATAGCCCAGAATTGGTAGACCACCTGTTTCTGATGGTGGTGACCAGGTCAGCTCAAGAGAGCCCATGTCATCTGGCAATTCACGAACTTTCAGCGGACCACGTGGTGGACCAGGAATATCTGCAATGGGATAATAAAACAGAATCGAACATTAGAAATACAACAGGATACGTTTTGCAATTGTCTCGTGGTCGTGAGAAAAATGTGCGCACTATATCAGACAGTTGACCAGATCGTCTTATCTGATACAGTATTCCATAGCACAATCACCGACTACCCATTGTTTACTTAGCAAAATTAGAAAAGTATTTATTCTCAATTAGTGCAAATTAAAATGAGTAAGTAAAAATCAGATATCAGAGAATAGTTTCAGTGCATCCTTAAAAAAAAAAGATTGCCCGATTACCGAAAGTTAAAGATAAAAATGATTGTGTATGATTTGTAATTCAAATAGTTTTCTGTTGAATTTCGAGTGTTAGCACATAAACTTGAATTGCGTAAAATGAGTCAAAATCTATGCGCGAAATCACTTGTAATGAGGAATTGTCATAAATAAAGTCTGACCGCATCATTTCTGAGCTACCTAATACCTAAAGATCTTAGAATGTTTGACGTCTTGGATACAACAATGTGAGACCAATAGCGAAGAATGACGTAGAATGAACAAAACATAGATACGAAACCGATGCGTACACGATGAGAAATAGAATGGCGTGCTCATATATCCAGCACATTAAAAACACTAGTTCAAAATTGCACATCAACGGGGCAGTTGTACACACATATTTTTATGTAAAAAATATTTTCTTTTAATAATACAGCGTAAAATACTTTTAGCTGGTTACATAAGATGTAAAAAGCTCGAGTATGGGAAATACACTACGTGTACGACATGTTAGGTCGTTGGTTGGACGGTCCAGTCAGATAAATGGTTCGGACGAGCTAGGACGGACTGATATCCTATCTGAGTAACGTAAAGGGGAAATGATAATTGGATCGGCAAAAGCGGTCTAATCAGTACGGATGCTGTCATGTTCAAGAAGTTGAACACCACATCTCTTGATGAAACTTGATAAAACCTGTTCACACAGTCATGCTTCCATGGTATTCACCTGTAGGAAGTGAACACAACCGCAGTAAATGTACAGTTTGGCATGAGTCTGACTCAGCTGACTCATTTTTACTAACAAGTTAGTGGAATCAGAAGGTTGGAGCACAGTTTTCAGGTCCCTGAGCTAAACTTTGTTACAACGATAGGGAACAGCTGCAGCACGACGGTTCGACAATCCAGTAACACTTCAGTAGATTAAACAACTCATCTGCATTGGAACCGTGATCAAATCCACGACAATACGGATACATTTTTAGCGCACTGAGTAACTGCATTTTATTACATAATTCACGTCTCGGGTGTATCCTGTTATGACATCCTTGACAGGGAGACTGTTTCCGTCCACGGTAACTTCGGCCTTTCATGAAACCAAACTGATTGTCTTGTTCTCTTTCTAGGCGACTAACATCTGAACGTGAACCAGGGTTTGACAAGTGAATGATGCTACACTCTATCAGAGCAACTTGCGGTTAAACTTCATGCTTATTAACGGATGCTTATTTTGCCATGTTGCGTTTTCTTGGAAGATATCAAATCGAATACTTATTCCATTTTGCGGGTTGGAAAATGTGGTCCCACTAAAGGGGTTCCATTGTTTTTCAAGTGAGCTAATTGTTGTTATTTGTTGGAATTATCATTGTTGTCTTAATGTGTTTAAACATTATGCATGGGTGAGTTACACAATTCAGTAGAATAAACAATCCAATCAAAAATGTGTTATCCTCTCGGAATTTATGAAACATACTCACAACCTTGAATATTAATCTATATCAGAAAGGTGAACGTTTTTTCAACTTCACACAGAACTGTTCTGATGATACTCAAAGAGGATTGACGTACCAGACTTGATATGTTGTCTTAACTGACCACTGCAACGGCATTCGCTCAGCTTATCTTACTCAGGAAAGCGATTTAACCACCATATGTCACACGTAATGAATCAGTGTTCAGCTCCACGCCTAACTATCATGCTGAGAGACTCAAATGGGGTTTGAGCCAGTAGACAAAAAACAACCTGCTTAAACTAGACACTTGCAAGGAATGAATCGCTTGCTAGATGTAGTTCAAGAGGACAATATTTTATACGGAGATATAAGTCTGTACAGCCGTTTAACAATGTACTACTTCGCAATAAGTAAGCTAATGAGGAAATAATTTCTCCGAAATTTACAATCCCACCGTTCTGTTCTTCCGACAGATATGTTCATTACCTTGCACTTGGTTATTCAAATCAAACACCAAAACTTCGCTCAGTTATCGAATGGTACGATATGTTGCAGTTTTCGCTGTATTTCACGTGGCACAACACACGAATGAAAACTACGACTACATTGTCATGAATGACTTCAATCACTGATACACTATTATTTGCACGTATGCATCAAAATTAGGAAATCAGTGCTATGTAGGGCTGATTGAACAAGCATTTTAAACCGGTAAACTCGAAATCAATAAACACAACATGGTATACTTTCTGACCGGTCCGCTAAGGCTGCCTACCTGTTGCTTTCGAAGGATGTATGTTAACGTGAGTATCCAAAGGCTCGGACAGACCGTTTTTATTCTCAGCCACCACACGAAATTCGTAAACAGTGGCCTGCATAAGATATTGAACTGGGAATGTAAGCTGCTTCGCTGTGGCTAAGCCTACAGTTTCTGTTAGTCGGCCAATCTCCTGCCAGCTGCGTCGATACATTTCACGTTTGTAAATCCGATAACCTAACAATGGGCTGCCACCGTCACTCGCCGGACTGGACCAGGATAGCATACACCCCACTTCAGTTATATCGTAGGCTCGCAGTGGTCCGATTGGTTGACTTGGCACAGCTAGAAGAATGGTAAAATAGAGTGTAAGGGTAGTGCAGTGCTCTTTGTGATTACGGAGAATGCAGCAACAGACGCAAACAATGACAATCAGAAGCGCACAACTTACTTGTGATTGCTTCGGGTGAGACCGGTTCGGTGGTAGAAATAATTTCACCTTGCCCAGATTGGTTCACGACCGCCACGCCAAAATAGTAGGCCCGATCTTGGCGCAAGCCACCAACAACCAGTCGGTTCAAAAAGTGATCCACTTCGCCGACTAAATGCCAATCAGCTCCAGTCGGTGTAGCTGGACGAACAAACACACGGTAGCTGTCAATGGCTAAATGATGTGGACGACCGGGTCCGTGATCACGCCGACAGTCATGTGGAACCAGCCACTCAACCGTCACACTGTCTGTTGATTTGCCAACCACGCGAATCCAGTCGGCTTTAGGTTTGCAACCTATATCGAAAGCAAACACTTCTAGATTAATATTAAAAGTTTTTCTACGAAAACACGAAATTTTGAATACGCAGACTATTAGAACAGAAATCAGCACGTTGAGATTGATTTAAAAACCTCTAGAAACATTACGGCTGGAAAATATGAGCGGCTAAACATGTATTTTCGGGTGGGATACTTATGAACAGGTTTTATGCAAAGCAAAAGCGACTGACAAGTGCACATTTTACCACGTTATTACTAGGATGTAGTATTGGTATAAAAACCCTAGGGGATACAACATGGGCTCATGCGAGTTTGGACTATAACCTTTTGAAACAACCACTTACTCTCATCTTCCGGCATTTCGAATATTTCTGATTCAAGGAAAGGCCCAGTTCCTGCTTCATTCACTGCAGCAACGCGAAATACATAACGCTGTGACTGCATGAGACCGGTTACCAGAACAGTAGTTGGAGCCGCTTCCTCTACATCCAAACCTGGTTCTACTTCCTCAAAGCTCGCTTGTAGCCGACCGACTCTGTGCCAACCCGGGGTGTTTGCATAACGCATTTGTGCGATGTAACGCAAGATGGGTAAATCGCCTGTGTCTTTTGGCGGTCGCCATGATAATCGAGCTGAGCTGTCCGCCTTGCTTGGACCCTTCTGAACTTCAGAAATATTGATCGGACCAGTGGGTGCACCGGGTGGACTGAATGGACTGGTAGCAATCACAGATTTGTCTTGTTCTAATGGTGGTCCAGCTCCCGCGCGATTTTCCGCACGGACACGGAACCGGTATTCACCACCAGGTTGTAAGCCAGACACCTGGAGACAAAAGTTAATGAACGTTTGACACCTTTAGTTTGTGCTTCTGGCGGGCAATGTCAACAAACAAATTTGTGATTTGTGGGTACAAAGTACTTACCAAAACACTAGTTCCTCTCTGGGCCGACTGCCGCGTGACGTATGCCCAACGGGCTTTCTTCCCATCGTAGCGTTCAACAAGGTACTCCTCTGGAGCACCAAATCCATGTGAACCACCTATTTTGGGAGCAATCCAGTCGAGTTGGAGTTGTCCAATTCCTACTCCACGAGCATGGAGTGGACCAATAGGAGGTCCTGGAGGTGCGATTGGTGACGCTGGTCTATAGATCTCTGAATAGAGTGGTAGTCCGACTTTACCCGCTTCATTGCACGCGGATACTCGAAAACTGTACAAGCCGTCCGGAATAAGTCCCTCAACACGTTTGCTTAATCCGGTCGTCGTGCCAACCGGCTGCCAGTAGTCACCAGCTTGATCGAGACACGCTTCGATCACATACTCCTTGATAGGCACGCCTCCATCATCGATCGGTGAGCGCCAGCTCAAACGTACGGCATTGTCCCCATCAGGAAGTAGCCTGAGAGGACCTTCCGGTTCAGAAGGATTAGTGGCTGGACGACAAAATGAAATCGATTTTTCAGTTTCTAGCCATTCACTGGGTCCTTCATCATTCAAAGCACGAACACGAAATCTATAGGCTAATCCTTGCTGTAATGCTCCGGCAATGTAGCTGGTCGTGTCTGAAGGTACAGTAGTCAGAGGAACCCATCCAGCAGGATGACCGACATCTTTAATCTCCAATTGATAACGCTTCAATGGAAGACCGCCATCGTCTTCTGGAGGTCTCCAGCTAAGTTTCATCGATGACTCGGTGATATCAGAGCAAGTAAGTGGTCCCAAAGGAGCATCAGGAACACCTGGAGTAAGTGAAATACAAAGGATAATAGAAGACTGACTATGAGACGTAGGCAACAGAACTATCCAAATCAAGATAAAAATGGAGTAACTGAACACATTAGTTAAGTGTGAATGAAGCTTAAACTCACTGTAAGGCGCTTTTAGCACTATAGGTTCTGAGGTCAAAGGTTCGCTGGATCCAACAGCATTGTACGAACATACATGGAATACGTATTCCACGCCAGGTTTCAGATCGGAAATACGTACAGACAGCTTGTCAGGTCCTTCGAGACGTAACGGATGACCAAAGTGAGTGCGTCTCTGACCTTCCCGCCGCTCGACAACGTAACCAAGCACAGGTTCGGCATATTCACGGATTTCTCCGGCTCTCAACGGCGATGGGTTCCACGACAGTTCGACCACATCACCTTCTACATCACGTTTGACCGACTCGATAACTTTAACGGAGAGAGGTCCATCTGGTGGAAGCGGTTCCGTATTCACATACAAACGAATTGGCAAGGAATTTTCACCTGCCGAGTTCTGAGCTCTTATCAAGTAGGTCCCAGCATCAGCCAAGCTAACATTTCGAAGATTGACGTAGAAGTCTTCCCCGAATTGTTCTACACGACAACGTCCCAGAGCAGAACCAGTGAGTTCTTGTCCACTGCTGGTTCGAAGGCTGACCGTCGCACGTGTAGAGAAAGTAACACGAACTCCAACACGTAAATTATTCCCGGGTCGTAGGCAGTATTGATCCCCTGTTAACAATTCCAATCTCGGTGGTTCTAAAAACAAGTCAAGCCATGTAAGGTGTACATAGTATTTTGGCATATTTTACTAGTGACAACCGATAGATTGACAATGTGACTGTCAAACGTGTTGATTCACCTAGACTCCCTCGGACTGAACAAATTTTCGTGAGATACTAATTCCCTATGCATGCAACATAATTTTTTTACCCCTAAAACTGTTTCACAAATATAAATACCGGGTGCAGCTTAAGAAAGTTTTATTCGGAATCGTCGAAGAATAATAACAAACTTGGCTTTTTCATGAAAGAGTCTCCGCTGAAAGTCAACCTCTACAGAAAATCAAAAAGGTCGGAAGTTTTATCGCTTCCGATACATTCTAACCTGTGGCCTAATGATCTTTTCCTACACTCCGGGGCTAATAAAATACGTTTTTGCAACATTAATTAACGTTAAAAGATAGCATTTTAGTAATACATATGGCAAGTTAGCTAATGACTCGAGTTTGCTCAATAACATCTCAAACTTATGACGAAGACAAAGCTGTCGATACTCGCACAATCAGCTAATCGAGCGGAGGGCACTGGTCTGGGACGAGAAGAGGGACCACACGACCTGCAGTTATGTATACGTGTGCATTTAACAGGCACAGTTACAAGGTCATCACACGAAAACTGACAATATTCGTCCCAAATACTCAAGCTGCACTTGAAAGAGTCAAAATAATGCTGTCAGTTTGACGAACAAAACCGGGTGTTCCAATTTGTAACAGAACTACTGTCGGATAAGTATAAAGAGTAGCCGAATGACACTTCGATAGATTTTGGTACTAATAGGTTTGAGCAGCACAGAAAGGAAGTGTGAAAAATTGAAAACCACAGTCCAACGATTTTCTTATCCGAACATGGGCGGGATTTCTGTATCGAATAGAATAACCGAATGATAATAATTGCATCAACTCAGATCGTATTGAAAACTGTGAAAGCTCTAAGGCTATAGCCGGTCAATCCTAGTTGCACAGGTGTGGAAGTGATGTTATGTTACCGTTCGGGTTGGATGATTTTTGGGATGCTAAGGATACACGGAAGATTTGCTAACTGTTACATGTAAAATGTTCTCATGATTGCAAAAAACGAACAATATTACCTTGTGATAAACAAGAACAATGCTCGATAAAAGGAAAGATTTCGGTAACTGTTGTGTTTCTGGTCAACATTTACGACTCTCTCATGAATACCGGCCGAACGATGGATACACTAAATACTCGGGTGCACAAGGAACATTCGGCCATCCATCCGGCCATCTAGGCATATTGCATCCTCTAGTGAATGTGATCAAGCTATACGGGTTAACTATACAATTCACTATGAAATGACACAGAGGGGAATAGTTCTTTGTGTAAGCGCAATCTGTCATTAACCGCGCAACCGCAATCCGAGGCATCACCTCCTACAGGTCACATGTATCTAATCGGTTTGGAAGTTTAATCCAGTGAAGCCCTTTGTGAACGGCAGGAAATATGCACTTCTGATAAGTACTTAGCGTATTTGTATCAGTAGCCTGTAAGCGATTAATATGTAGAACGAGTAGATAAATTGTTGCTAAACGCTCTCTTAAAAAATGTTGTACCGTTCCGAAATTCAACACACTTTTTGAAAGCTGATGAAGCTTTAGAGAAATTCGAATGAACAGCAACTCAGCAATGATACTGGTTGGTCAGTACCAGAATTCCAACAACAAAAACTTCACCTGTTATTCGTAGATATCTGTATACTGTCAGTAATACCCTTGGACACACAATTTTATCAATCCGAGAAGTTGTGGAAGCAATAAAATCTTGTTAACTGTCGAAGTATGAGCCTTTCTGGACCCCCGTTAGTTTGCGAATAAATCCAGATCATTCGTGTTTTCCAGTTTGTAAACATAACACTACCACAATAATTTGCAACGATAATGATGCTTGAAGTTCCCTACGGTCCACTCAAACCGACGGGAGTAATGACGTCCTCCTGTGAACACATCAATCAGACAGAGACATACACCTATTATCTAAAGTATTCCGTGGTAATTGTTGAACACAGAACCGGTGCTCGTGACAAGATCACCCGTTTGAATCTTAACTCGATTATCTCAAACCGATGGGTCCAAACGAGAATGAAACTGGTCCGTTTGAGAGTGAACATCATCTCTAGTCACTGTACGGAGTAGACAGCATCATCAACCGTGGATCAAATCCAGAGTCCCAAATCAATCACAGGCGTAATCCTACTCCATCTTGGGGAAAACCATCAATTAGCAGTCGTATCAAAGTCATCAGCATTACAATAACTGCCGACTGTGGCTACCGTAACCGGTGTAAATTGGGCAAAAGCTGGACTGTATCCAATGGGATGCCGGTAAGCTTATTCATTCCATTCCAGGTAAAGCCCATCAAGCCAAAGGTCTAGTGAATAGAGGCTGCAGTTTTTGCAGGTCCAACTCTCTTTCAGACAATTTCTCTATATGGTGATTTCTTGCGAGAAAATAACCACTTCTCGAATTCTGTTTTGAAAGTAGACACCAAGAAACACTGCACTACGATGTTCATATTCAAGCATTTATTAGAGAAATAGACAGATCCAGACAGATACGTCCGCTGCTGCTAAAACTATTCATGCAGGAAAATAGAAACAGTTGGTGATTTCGTACTGACAGAATACTTTTGAAGATTCGAGGCGCATGAACATAACATCAGAAGGATGTTTCGGGCGATCGATACATACAAGCTAGCACGACTGAGTGGAAATTGTTTGATACAAAAGTAGTCATATTACGTACTAACAGATTTAATGGAAAGGTTTAATGAACGTGTACACTGGTTGGACAGCCTGACTGTCGGAAGGTCTCGAAGAAGAGTTCGATTGATACACTGAAGATTTCCCTGCGGATAGACGATGACTAAAAATATTGACGAAGGTATTGTATTTGTTGAACATGCCACATTCATTCAAAGCTAGGTGAATTTTAACCGCTTGAGGTTTTCGGGACCTGAATCGTACCATTGTAAAGAATGCCTGCGAACGGAAATGTTCTTGACTGAAGACATGTTGCTTGGTAATGACCCTACTTGAAAACTTTTATGTACTCTTGCCTTTTTCATACTTGTCACCGAGAACTGACGATTAGATTGTTAGCATGAGGCCTGATGCCAGAGAGACCGAAACGGTGCAAGGCTATAAAGCTTTTTTGGTCCAATCCTGTGAGTTAACTTTAATTCCATCTGGCTCTATCCGCAGTTGTCGTTACAGAACCCTGTTGAGATTTGATAGAGTTAGTCATGAAGAAAGCCTCACGAAATGTTAGACGACTGCTACTGTTGGTTCCTGTTAACGAATGTGGAACCTACCGAGTCGCTGACACTTCATCACGTTTCGTGTGTGCCTGTATTATAAACAGATGTTTAAGTTCAACGTATATGAACAATACGGTTTCAAAGTAAACTGTCGTGGTTGGTTAAGCTCACACAACTAGAACTGAGTCGCTAGCCACTATTGACGCTTGAAGCGACATTTCAAGTTCACTGACAGTTTTGAATTAATTTATTGTTTTTCAAAAAGATACAATTTAGCCGAAGCATTCGCTCAACCACCGTCAACTGGAAAATGTAGCAAGTAAAACACCAAATGAGTAACTTTATTCTCTTCAAACATGTTTAGGTGCACACACAAGTAACACAGTTAGCTGTGAAAATAATGCTTACCGGTAACCAATTCTTTCTTCGGTCTCGCAGCCTCTCTCAGTGCGACAACTTCGGCTACAATATCTCGTGGTTCTTCTCGTCCGGAGTCGATTTGTTGATCCACAGGCTTCTTGCGTCCATCTAAAGCACGAGTTCGTCGGTCTGGTACTTCATCCTCGTCTGTTGGTTTTCAGGATCATTAGCATAAAAATTAATAAATGAGGTATCTCAGATAACGGATTATAACTGTTTTAACTAATTATTCAGTCGTGAACTTTTATCCAAACTGATTACATAACCTAGAATTAAAATAGCATTTACTGACCTTTACTGAGCGGTTTGATCCAATCTGTTGGACCGGAAGGTTCACTGAATCCTACAGGATTTCGAGCTCGAACTCGGAATTGAACAAACATATTTGGATGTAAATCTGTCACACGGAAACTGGTTCCACTACGAATCAATGAAGTTGAAGCGTGAGTCCATTGAGATGCTGCAGACGTGGCAGGCTCCGCGGACTCGCGCAATTCAACCAAGTAGCCTTGAAGGACATCACCTCCCAGTTCCAGAGGTTCACGCCAACTAACTGTCGCATCTCGTGGTGAGGTACGTTCAGCAGTGACATGAGTCGGTGGAGAAGGGACATCTAGGGGAGAAAATAGTTGTTCCAAAAATGGAGAATGAATTGCAACAGTTCAGCCGCATGGAAATCGTAGTTTAATTGAAGACAACTAAATTAAATTAATCCAAAACAGTGAGACTGTAACGATCCTCAACATGGCACATATTGTGTTCTTACATGTACATATACGCAAACTGTTAGAAAACTATGATCGTCTATTAGTTAAAAGAAGGGACCTTTTGTTACAGTAGTGACGAATAAGTGGGCAAATCTCCGGAGCCTAGAGAAATGACAGGACCGTTCACAACGCAAAATATGTTGTCGCATAATGTGTTCATCAGTTCACCACCGAGAACGTTCAGTACCAACATTTGGTGAACCACGGTTATTGGTCCTTTTAGCTTTTCTCTGAGTCTTCATCGTCAAGGCCAGTTTGGCTGAAAGAGCTGTGGAGACGAGACGTCTGTTTCCCGTTTGATAGAATGCACCTTTTGAGGTAGACTACCTGGCAGTTATCTGAAGGATAATCACCCCAAAAACACATTCAGACAAGTGTTCGGGAATCTGGTGTATTTGTTGACTGAACTCCTAAGTGGCTAATGAATTAACAACATGCATTTCTGATTTCTAACTGCCAATGATCGTTTGAAAGCAGCCTTAATCCCGGATGATTTTTTGCGTAAGCAACCTCTGTATATTTCGAGTTTAGATTAAAATGTCCGATATATAGTTATTGGTAAACTTTTGTTTGTGTTGTTTCAATGATCGATCGAACAGAATCTACACTAACATTTTCACGGACAGTGGTTCTTAACATGGGGAAGACAGATTCAAACGTTGTTGACTGAGTGCAAGATTGCATCTACATTTCTAACAATGCTGAAAACTACCAACGTCAATGTGTCGAAATAGACATTTCCGGATTGCCTACTGTAAACCAGACAGCTTCCACTATTTGCTGTCTAATCTATTCTCATCATTGTCACTATAATCCTTTGTATCATGAGTCAATTTACCAGGTGAACGAAATCACGCGAGTTATGACTTCCGACAATAGTTATGTTTGCGAGCATGTATTTACAATGCAATGCATTCACGTGTCATCTTAAGTTTGCGATTGTTTTAATAAGTTTCCATATTTTTTACACGGAAGATATTTTTTGAACACATTCTCACACATCCAAAATAGCTTAGAATTTGGGCACAACATGTCAGTTTGGCTAGTCGTTATGGTTAGTACATTTCTGTAATTGAAAATGGGATACTTAAGTAACAAGTAGATTTCTGGGGTCAAATCAATTGAAATCGAAATGATCATAATATTTGAACAGATTTCTTCAGACAACCATTCAGTTTGATGAGCACTGACCTGTCAATGACTTGAAGTGATACGGAGTATCAATTTCAGTCGGGTCACTGGTACCAATGGCATTCTGCGCTGCCACATGGAAGGAGTATATCATATTTGGAACACATCCACGTATTCGTAACCGATCCTCGTAAGGGCCGACTTGCCCCACATTTTTCCAATCTGTGTCACGAATGAGAACTGGACCTTCACTGCTTGCAACGACACGCTGCTGGACCACGTAACCGGTCAGTTTGGATCCGCCGTCATTCGGCGGTCTTTCCCAAACTACTTCGATCCAATCTGGTCCCCGTGTTGAGCTGACCTGTACAGATAGTGGGGGCTGCGGTCGGTCGGACAAAACTAAGCGAACGACAGCTTGAGCTGAGCCGACACTATTGATAGTTCGGATGCCAAAATCACCACTATCATTCAACTGTAGGTCAGCAATAGTCAAGAAAGATTGCTGAACGGTTGGAGCAGAAGCAGTGCGACTTGTGGTAGGTGTGGGCGTATTTACTGTTACGCGAGTCTGTAAATTTGGTGTTAGGTCAGAATCTACAGGATGTCCTTTGATAAACCAGACGATTTTCTCACATTCTGGAACCGCTTCACAAGTAGCTTTTAACACTAATCGACCACCGACGCGTCCATTAAGTAATTCTGGCTTTCCTGCAGCAGTATTCACCTGGTTGGAGGCATTTTCATCTAACTCTAAATTGAGAGTAGGTTTCTGGCATACAGTAACTCTGCAAGAAGTCTCGGCAGTTCCCACCGTGTTCTTTGCTTGACAAGTAAACACACCATTGTCTTCCAGCTTGACTCTGCTCATTTTTAATGTGGCTCGACGTTCCCAGGCTGGACTGGTAGAGTATTTCACTTGACTACGGATTGGTTTGTTATCCTTTAGCCTAAAAGCAACGTAAAAACGGAATGAATTTTCTACAAAGAAGATTCTTAATTGAGAAACAATCCACATTCATTAAAATAGAATAATTACTATTGAATAGCAATATGCCTCATAGATAACGATATTCTGAATATTCCGTTTGGGCCTGATTCACAATCTGTGTGAATCAGAATGCATGTACGCTTACTGACTATACGATCACACAAACCCAAACAGACTAGTGGATAACAGAGCGAAATCAAGCTAATACTCTACGCGCACACCAAGATCATACAGACAGATCAGTAGTGACAACCTGAACCACCACATACTAAGATTGTTCATTGTAGCAAATCAAAATGTCGGGGATGTAACGTCAGAATAACCTTATAAAAGATGTAACTACGGTATGCTCACTCAGGTTTTACCGAGTTGGTGTTTACTTACCATGTAACGTTCGACTTTGGGTCACCGAGTTTGAATTCACACGCCAATTCGGTTGATTCGCCAACGAGAAGAGTCACATTGCTAAGTGGATTGACCAGACTGGGCGTTGCAGATTCTTTAAAAATGTATATTCACAAATATGATTGGATTAGTTATCAGACATAGAAGTGGAGCAAGAGATACATGTGTTTTTTTACAACTGTATACAAACCTAGGCTATCACATACACACCCCGAGGCATTAACTCATCTCCAAACACCAGAATTCCAGGAGAGAAACTGAATGAAATAGGATTATGGCCGCAGAGCTGAACCAAGACATTCGGTTAGGATTAGGGAAACTGCAGGACCTCAGTATGAACTGATTATGTGACAGTACCCGCTTTCCTAACCCATTCCGAATCATGATATCATTGGGTGGTAACAACGGTCTGCACAGCTCAAAAAATCAGAGTTGAGTCGTGTAAATGGTTGCATCTGCTTCGCTAGCTGTCCACCTGCCATGACTAAACTGAAGTTGTATGGGATGTTAGTAGAATAAGGCGATCTGGACGATCCAATGATTAGTCTCAAAAACATCGAACCCTCTCGTTTAAATGAATAGTAGCTGAAACCTGTCGTAATGTGTCCAACGTCAACCCAAAACCGGACCGGTCCTTAACAAAACTTGGTTTCCTCTACTAGTTTTTTTGAGTGCCATTTTCAGGAGATTGTGCATAATCTCCAAGCCTGTGTAACTTTTCTGGTTATTTTCAATCTCTTTGAATTTCAATGACAGAATCGAAAATATTTTACACAGTTTTGACAGTTCACTAGATTCAACTTATCCTGGTCACGACTGATAGTCAGTTGTCGAAGGTTAGACAATGATAACCGAGCTGTGTATTTGTGTGATACTATTCTGACGGAATGAATAGTACAGAATGTGGTTATTTTCCTGGAATTACCGTGACTCAATCAACAATAGCCGGGGAACGCGGTGGCTAAGGCCTATGATCAGTGCGTACGGGAATGCCAAGGCAATTTATCTGAATGATAGGCCTACTCAAATTAGATATCTCAGCCAAATGTTCCATCCGTCATTGTGTGTTGATCATTTTCTTTCGTAAAATTAACGTATTGGTGGCATGGATGTTGGCCCTGTGTGTGTGTGTGTACGGCTTCAATGGTAGCGAATTAAGAGTAGACATTTATAGCGAAACTATCTGACCAAATCACAGCATTTCGATCAGAGGACAAGGATCTCTTGCGGGATCAACATACCGACAGCTTTGGCGGGGATGCACGGTTCAGTGGCGTCTGACCAAGGGCCGGGACCGGCAGTGTTTACAGCTGCCACACGAAATGAGTACTCCTGATCCGGTTGTAAGTGAAGAACTGTGAACTCCAGGTCAACTGGTTTTTCACTAACAGTCTCCCATCGAGGCGAGTCCGTATTCTGTAAAAGAAATCAGATATTTGATCAGTTTATTAATTATAGACATTTTGGAAACATTGTAATAGTTAACCGTTAACTAAACACAGGAAGAAGTGGTTCAAAATAAAGTCGATAGACTCACGTTATACTGCACGAGGTAGTGCTTCACTGAATCGCCTCCGTCATCATACGGAGCTTTCCAAGTTAATGTGGCCGATGTTTCCGTCACATTCTTCACTTCTGGACGAGATGGTTTGCCAGGTAACGCTGAAAATATCGAAATATTAAATAATTGGAAGAAAAAAATGAAGGACAAAGACATCAAAACAAAACAAAGGTATGACGTGCATTTGTAAGTAATTTGATCGACTTTCATCTTCTAAATAAACTTACAAATATATTCAAAACATTAATCAATGTTATTCTGAATTTTCTGGGAACGATGTTTAGTTGTTTGAGTTAAAATGCTAGCATTATGTTTGGGTATAAGTTAGCCCGACAGGAACCGCACGACGTACATCATGGATCGATGTCGATCTTAAGTAGAGCACATAAGTTGCAGATTGTGGTGGTTTATTGGGACGCTGTTAATGCTAACTATGTGTATCGTATCAGACAAAACAACTGAATCCGAAATGAAAGGTAAAGTACGAATTAAGTAGTACCAAACGTGGATAAAAGTGGGATGCTGTGAGAAAGAAGTACGGTCGTGTAGAACGAGAGTTTCAAAGCCTGTTGTGTTCCAATGCGATGGAGGGAAAGCCGTGCCCGAGGAAAACGCGTAATGCGACCAAAAGGTCGTTCTTCAGGGAAACGTGATGTATATACTTGTCATACAGACTAACATATGCCGTTGTTAAAAATAAGCTAGTTAGTTTCCAAAGATGGTAAGTAATCCGTTTTGGCTATCATAATCGATTTCTGAGTGACAAGCAGAAGGACAACTTTTTTACTCCGATTGACCACACGTGCCATATATCAATTAACCAATGGCACCTCTGATTTTGAAACTACGTGCAACACTGAGTTTTTTAATAGTCTGAACTTCACATAACTTGTTGACCTCAGTACCTCACTTTGTCTTATCCGTCAAAAACTACATAAGGAATTCGAAAAAGAGATAATCAGGTCCTTTCTAACTTAACGTCTCCGATCGAATGTCAACATACAGCTGAGTAATTTGAAAATTGTTTTCTTGCTCAAGCAATATTGCTCCATACCTTTAATGTTTTCGTACGTTTCGCAAATACAACTCCATTAAATGAACTTCGCATATGAATACTACCAAAAACACTCACAGAACGGCACTTGTGTTGAGGCTCGATGACTCGGGGCAGAGAACTCGCTGACCAGGTTATCCAGGTTTTCAGCCGCCACACGAAACTCGTACACGTTATCAGGTACCAGACCCGTTACGGTGATTGCATAAGTGGACATGGTATCCTTTTCTGAAATAGACAGCTTACTGTCTGTGGCTCGCACCCAATTTCCCTTCTGGTTGGCTCGTTTCTCCAGATGGTAGTATGTTAGACGGGCACCACCGTCAAAGCTAGGTGGCTGCCAGCTGACGCGGCATGAATTTGTCCCAATATCATTCACCTCGGGTGTGCCCGGAGTAGAAGGTGGTTCTGAAATTTGATAAGCGAAAAATGTCAAGTCATCAGTCGAATCGCGATATCAAACTACATACGTCGATGATAGTCAGAGTACGTAATCCAAAAAAATTTCTTTCAACTTGATTTTCAGTGTAAAGGCTAATGGATATTTTGGTGTCCTGTTCAAATTCAAGAATGGATATTGGCAAACCATCAAATTTTCAACTGCCTCTACTCACAAACCATTTGAAAAGAAATACACTATTGATACAGTGACACATGACAGCTCATTTCAACTGACTTTTGTGCTGCTAATTCACTTTGTTCTTTTTCATCGGAATGTTGCTAACTGTGATCAACCTGAAATCCCACCTCAGACACATGTCCACAATCATTTTCGGTTTAAACAACTTAAATCACCGCCACTGCATTTTAACAACATATACTTAGTAGAAAACAGTAGCCAATGACAAACACTAACTTGTTGTGCATGGTATGACGATAGGTACACCTATCTCGGCCGGCTCTGAGCAACCGGATGCATTTTGTGCCATGACTCGGAAGAAGTATGCGGTGTTTGCCGTCAATCCGGTGACATGTCGATTTAAACCAAGCTCAGCTGGACCCAATGAGCTCCATGTCCGTTTATTTGCTTCTCGTTTCTCGACCAGATAGCCTGTGATTGGAGAACCGCCTTGGTCTTTCGGTTCGTCCCAAGCCACAAAAGCTGCATTCGGTTGTCGATCGTCAACAGCACAACGCAAGCGCCTGACAGGCTCTGGTCGATCTAATACACGCACCACCAAATCGAGCGTGTCCTTTCCCAGTTCATTGCTTACCTATTCGTGTAAAAAGAAAGGATGAGCTGGTAAGATAGCGAATTAATCAGAGTGGCGTCAAACCTAGTATGGTCAAATTAAGCAGATGACAAATAAATGTAATAATCGGCGGTGATATAAAAAGCTTACCAGTAATTTGTACTGTCCACTGGCTTCTCGCGTTACCTGACGTAGCCGTATACAAGTCAATCCGTAAACAGTATCTACACTGGCCATTGGGCTCTCACGAACAGGTCCGACAGGTAACGGGCCAGAGTTGAAAGACCAGTTGACGTCAGGAGCCGGAGCACCCGAGTATGGAACTTCAAGAACAGCACTCTTTCCAGCAACCAACTGAATCTCCTTGGATCCGTCATATAAAATTCTCGGCGGGCATTCAATCGTCAATTCAGCTTCTGATTTCAGTCCATTGGGTAGGCGAGCAGTGTACAGTCCCTGTTCAGATGGACCAAGCTTGATCAGAGTCAACCGATGGACACAAAATGCTTTGTCATCCTCACCGACTACTGTGTAGACACACCGGGTCGATAAGGCGAGATCACGACCATCCTTGGACCAAGTTAGTGTCATACCCGGTCTTGATAGTTCACATTCAAACACCACATCCGAAGGAATCTCGGTCACACAGACTGGCTCCAGATGACGCACGAATTGCACATCGGTTACTGTGTATAAATGGAATCAACCCGATGAAACAGTTGTACGACAAGCGAAACAGTCATAAGACGGCTAACTGATATTGTATTACTCTCAGTTGGTACTTAATTGTCTTCGGTAAGCCCTGAAAGAATGCGTGTTACTTAAAGCTGACAATTAAATTAGAACTGTAATATGCTCACGTTTACGCACATTTTATCACATGCGTCCCGGAGCAGAATCGCTTAATAAGTAGATAAAGGTAGGATACAAAACAAAACTAAACATCTGAATTGAAAGTTGTATTCTGTTATTCTCTGTACATATACGTGACTAGGCACCTTGGCTGTATTTGTAAGATCGACCTGAGTCGGCTGCACTCGCGGGGTTAAGCATGTGTCTGGTGATGTTCACCTAAGCAGATAAGGAATTATCACCATTACTGCAGTTCATACACATAAGGTTTGATTGGATCACTGAGGCCTATACAAACGTCCTTCTCGTGTGATAATTTAGACTTCGCTGCAATATACAAAGGACTTGTCCTCGGTCAATTTGTGTAATTCGTTGGCAATATCACGTATCCTTTTAAATAATATGCTGATGAGCACTCGAGGTTTAGGCCCAATTAAAGTGAGGGCAGCTCTTGCATTCAGATAGATCTTCCAGCCAACCACTTTCGAAAAGAGTTACTAGACTCAAAGTTCGCTCATCAGTAGCGTGAATCCTCAACAAGATCGAAATTTGAACTCCGGCCAGGCTGTCGTGAAACAACTGCATTGACCGAAAAGTCTATCTGATTGTGAAAGCTGTGATCGAGTATGAGTGACGTACAAATCACACCATATTTTGTCAACCTGGTCAGGGTTGATAAGTTATCACTGTTCAACAACTGACGCTGATCAACTCTACTCACCTGAATGTTTATAGATACGAACCAGTGAATGACAATGAGAGGCAACAACGAATACCGTCAATGACTACTTACCAGGACGTACAGGCCTACTGCTCTCGGATGGTTTACTTTTACCAGCTGAGTTTATAGCCAACACTCGAAACATCAAATCTTTGTCTGTCTCAAGGCCGTCCAACCGCAGTTGATTCGATTGGCAAATGGTGTCAGATGCTGACCGCCACGTCGTGGAGCCTAGTTGGCAAATTTGCACTTCATAACCTGTGACGGGTCCAGCCCGACCTTCGTCCAATGGCTGCCCCCATCGAAGCTGGACGCAGCCATCGCCCACCACCTCCACGGTTGGTTGACTCGGGGCGCTGGGTTCGTCTGTTTAAAGAAGAAATCCGGGGGCGGGGAGGTAAATTCATAAGCAGCCCGTGGTGAGCAAGCTTGGAAAGTTCAACTAAACATGAAATAAAGCCGAACATGAAAATCGTAGCTTTATTCATAAATTGCAATCAAGTGGAGATGTTCCTGTCTTCTCCCATTCCCAATGTTCATAATAATTTGTACGAATAAAAATGAGTGACCACAATAAATGTCATATTAATGAGACTAATGCAAGTGGTAACGATATCATTCCAAGTGCTAAACAGAGCTCCTCGTACAAAGTATTTCCGCCTACAGGCATAGTTGTTGATCAAAACGAAGTTTAGCACTTAAATGTCTCCTGTGCACAGCACAGCATTGGTCAATCGAATTTACCTCCCCCCCTTGCTTCAGTGTTCCATTTTAATGTTCTGTTCATGCGCTTCACGGTGAGAAGATTGCCAGAAGAGAACCGGAGTCACACTATTGGATAATCTGGAGCCCTGGCTTTTAACTCTTAATTGTGAGTCAAGTGGACAACGCAGCAAACGTTCATTCGGATGCCAGGTAAGGAGACGTGATTTTATGCGCAATCATCAGACCACAGATACAGCCAACTGCCTTTAGTAGTGGGAATTTAGAAAAAAAACGACGACAGATCCATTGGAAGCATCTTTGCGTCGTCGAATATCAAGAAACTAATCAGCAGTAAACTGTTATTGGTATCTTCAATTTGAGGCGTGCTAGTCATTGGGCTACAAGATTTGCACTTGTATGGCAACAGTAACAGATTATATATCAAACTGAGTGTCTGTTCATTTATGACAATCGATATAAGGTTGACACATGAGTCCGGACTGATTTTCATCTGTCTAATAGGACGCATGAAAAGATAGCGTTATCCAGAATCAATTTCAAAGCTATGGTTGTTTTGATATTTCGTTCGTTTCGCTTCACCTTTGAGATGGAATTTAAAAATGGTAATAACAAAATCAGTAAAAATCGATTTTTGGGTGTGTGTGTGTGAGTGTGAAGCTTTCAGGAGTTATCAGTCGAGCAGTTGTTCGTTTGACGCATTATTAAGCACAATCTTGTGAGAGAAATATTCAATCTAATACAGTATAGTAAGACGTCGCAAAGCACGTAATAGCATATTGTTAAAACCGTTCAACTAATCACGTGACTAACCAAGCATTTTCTTCACCGCTAATTCAATCGCGCCAGATGCTGGACCTTTCCCTGCATCGTTAACGGCTGAGACACGAATGTAACATTCCCCCTCTGAAAACAGAACCGAATAGAATATTGATTAACATAAAATACGGTCAGTTTCAAATTTCGTCAGGCATTAGAAACTGGAAGTATATTATGATGTCCGTCATTCTACGTCAGAGCAAAGGATAATAAACTCACCTTTTAATTTTTTAAGTAAACGTTTGGTTTCAGCTGAATCCGGAGTTGTAATTTCAATCCATTGTGCCCCACTCGGAGCACTGCTCTTTTCGACTATATAGTTAATGATCTTAGAACCTCCGTCTTCTTGCGGTGTATTCCATTCGAGCAGCACTTGTCCGTCTTTGTCAACAGTACCGCGCAGATTACGAACCTGACCCGGAATATCTGTGTGAACGGAAAAATCACCATAATTACCGAGTTGTTGTATCTCGACTGTATCCAACCATTGTATTCTCACCGGAACTCAGACAAGATCAAAACGCCCTATGTAACTTACTATGCGGTGAGGCGATCACAGTCGGTTCATTGGTGTTAACATACGTCCCGACACCCAGTTTGTTCTCTGCAGCCACACGGAAGAACATAAGTTTACCGGTTATTAATCGAGGAACTTCAAACGTGCAGACGTTGACACCATCTGTGGCCTCAATGATCGGTAGATTGCTGGTTACCACTTGCCAATATGCCACATTTTCTGGTCTTGCATTCGCATTTGGGGACTCTGCCTGTTCTATTACATAATTGGTCAGTTTAAGTCCACCCGTATCTGTCGGTGGGGCCCAGGTGAGTCGTACGGAAGTTTTTCCGCTGCAACTTGCGGCAAGATTAATGACTGGTCCGGGCACAGCTAAGATGATGAGAAAGAAGTAAATCTTCGTTTAGATGAAAACGGATCACTCGGTTGATTGTACACTCCATCAATCTAACGATCATTATACAAAGGCAATACCAAGAGTGTAGGAGACTGTTAAACATGCAGTTAACAGCTCCCTAAAATTAATCCAAATAGAGTCTGTTGTCTTTGTGTGACAGTGTTTAAGTTATTATGGGCAGCAATCATCAATATAACGTTAGCGGAGAGTCCTAGTTACAAAGTGAAGGCAAATTAACCCACCGGTGCTTCGGAAGAAAGAAAACAAGACCAAGTTTATAGGATGTTAGTACCATTTTGTATGCTCTCATCAACTCTAAAACACGGCATATCAGTTAAACGAACGCCCAAACTGAAACAATTAAGCTAACAAATATACTGCTTTGTTACTAGTCAAAGCCGTGGCGGACAAAATGTCAGGGTCAATAGCTTCTAGCACTTGGAAAATAAGACCTCGGGGGGATTAAAGATGATGGGTTTGTGATGACGTATCAATACACGCGTGACAGTTCTCTTACAGCCATGCGAGATCGAGGAATCAAGTTGTGCCACGTGTATTTGAGGACGTGATCCCTCGCCCTAAATCTCAGGTCTCCGGTAATTTTGCTGTTTTGTGTTGCAACTACCGGCAGTACACATAGTGATATTGCCATCTTGAAAAATCGACCTTCTGATTTAATTACTCAAATAACAACATTGTAACTAAAGAATACATAAGATATTCGAATGATCAAAGCAAGGTTTTAAAGAAACTGGATGGAGAGTCGTTAGTATCGTAATTTCTTCATTTGTCAAAGTACAAAAATAAATAGAAGTGGGAGCGAACAAAATGTACGTACCCGTTACAGAGACATGGAATTCAGCACGAGCCTCTCCTCCACTGTTTACTGCCAACAGAGTATACACACCATCTGATTTTCGTGTTACTTTCTTGAAGTTCAAAGAAACTTTGTTAACTCCGTCTTTATCTGGTCCAGATGCTTCAGTTCGAACATGTTCGGGAAGCGTTTCAATAGGTTCTGTCGTCTTAAGGTCTGGTGTGAACAGCCAAATGACCTTAGGTACCGGTTCTCCTTCGACGCTCACTGGAATCAGATGCTTCTGACCAGAGCTCAGACGAGAAGTTTCTAACGACACATCGTACTTTAATTTAGGTGCTCCTGTAAAAAGCGGAGGATAACCATACCGTGCGTTAAAAACACATTCAAGAGTGTAAACAAAAATAGACAAACTGCTTTCAAAGTACGCAATAAGACTAGATCAACTTCAACGCTAACAACCCACTGGGGATCCACGGTAGACAAAGAGCGTTCTGACACCATCATATTATGGTCCGATCAGCAGTAAGAAGTATCCAACAGATACTCCCATTACTGTTATGGATCTTCGGGGACTTTTCATGAAAGGCATACTTTAAAAGAACGTTGTCATTTTAGGTATTGCGACGTTCGTCGAGCTTGGGGCACTTAGGTTCCAAACGTTTTATCACTAAACAAAGTGACATCATCAGTGCGTAAATATGTGAGTAATAATATACGTTCAAACGTTGTCATGTACATCTACTATCACATTGATACGCGGACATTCCTGGTCAGTACTTAAATATTGATATGGAATCAAGTATCTCTGTATCTCTGCTCGCTATTAGTAGTAATATTAACCGTATTTCCCTAGTTTGTGTTACAGAATAGCTTGAAACCAAGATACTTACTTGGTAAAGGAGGTGCTTTGATTGCTGTTTTGGTTTCGACTGGTTCGCTTTTACCCACTGAATTGACAGCTATCAGACGGAAATAATACTCCGTACCAGCTGCCAATGAGTTGGCAGTCTCTTTGTCGCTCACGGGCATATGAAATTCGGTCATTTCGGCTGCAATGTTGAAGACAGCATCATCATCCTGTGGTCCGGTTTTCAGTAGTTGCCATACGCGTCGTTTCGTGTTACGAAATTCTAACTCATATCTCGTGATTGGACTTTTACCGTCGCTTCGAGGTGGCCTCCAGGTTAAAAGAATATGGTCTTTGGAGGCGGGAACTTCGGCGGCGAATTTTTCCACTGGTCCAGGCTTATCTGTTTTTGAGAGTTCGGAGAAGCGAGGGATTGGGTTGATTTTTAGAATCAACCATAAAAAACAATCGACACTGTAAACAAATGTGTCAATAACCTAGTGCGTTTGCACAGAAAGTGATTCATTAGAACACCGTGGGTTGATTGACTTCGTTCTAGAACAAATAAATACGAGTTGTGGACCTACAAGATGGCGGACAATATTCAATTCCTGCAACTGATCATCAGGCTAGTCACAACACAACAAATATGTAAGTAATAGACACGATAAGTAGAAAAATCGTTGAGTAGAGATTACGGACGGCGTGTTTGTTAACAGGTACGCAATCACAATTTCAAATTGCATGAGTAAACTGCATGATAGAATAAGTGTTCCATGTGAATTTCTTCTAGAAGCAGAGGTCAGAGTTGCACAGTCAGATACTATTGGTTAACGGTTAACGTAGAGAATCACATCATCTTGGATTGATGCCTTGGTACACAGACTGGGTAGGGCTGGTCAGCTGAGAAGCAAACGCGCATTAAACTGTTTAAATCACACTTTTCTTTAATTTTGCGGGTTGATATCCACGCACTCTGTCACACAATCGTCTTGTGGTACAACCAATATATGGTGCTCGACATGCGAAACCAAATGGGTACACATGACAGTTGGTTGTAGAACATGGGAGTTTTTCACTGAGTCGTGACATGACAACGGGTATAGAATGAAAGCTCCCGTACAACTGAGCCTCAAAGTATGTTGTTTGGAAGGATTTCCTGAGTTTTCCTGTTACAGCTTCACCCAGAGAATCTTCCTTGAAAGAGATGCTAAAAAATATACGTTTGTCGTGCAAAGAGAGTAACTTGAGCTTCAGCCCAACTACCTGTATCATCTTCTGTATAAACCGCATTGAGTGGCCATTCTGCTGGAACATCTCTTGTCGAAAATCTAGCTCGACTTGTAAAATGTCACAGGTACAAACCTTTAACGCCCTTGTCGTCAAACATCTCATGAGGTTTCATTTTTGAATCAACGAAACGAAACTGTCAAAGTGAATGCACCGACCGCTTCAAGCAGGTTTCCTGAATACTGCTCGTTGAAATGAACCATCTTCTTCTCTTACTTGGCCAACACCCAGAAAGTTTACTTGACTGTTACTATCTGACTTCTTGGTAAATTTAATATAAATACGGACTGATTGAAAAATTGATAGGATATTGTTCTGTGTTGAATGTCGATTGGTGATGCAGAAAATAGCATTTACGTAGAGTTTATAGAGTGGGCACTCCTCGGTGACTACGCGCAACTGTTTAGTGTCCAGTTTGCTCACAGAATCGTTGGCTACGAGGGAACTCACTGACGATCTAATTACCACTCCACCACTCACTGGTGAACAGAAATTGAACGCAACTTGTGCAAAATATTAGCAGTTCTCAGACGACCAAGCACAGAAAGCAAATCTTGCTCGCTACTTATGATTTTAATGTGTATTTTCCAACGAGTGAGACATGCTGTGGAAACACAGTGGTTGGCAAATAATTGAACAAATCAATGTGATTGAAGAATTATTTTAAAGGTCCATTAATTATCACGTCGTCGCAAAATTTTCACGCTGAAAGACGACAGAAAGTAATTGGGAGCAAGATTCAGAAGCGTGATCCTAATTGGTCAAAGAATGCAACGGTAAATTCGGGAACAAATAATATTCGTTTCGAGATGCCCCACATTTGCATTACGAAATGAAGTCCGTTTGTTTTTAAGAGCCAACCATTACGCTCACAATTCGTTTAGTTTGTGTTCAGCGAGACACCGTTGATCATTTGTAGTCGGAAACTGTTTCTGTATGCCTAACACAGTCGATTACTGTTCAACGTCGGTTCTTTGCTGCACAGTCACTAATGATCATTTAATTCCGCTTTAAGACTGATAATCGAATTTATTTAATCGCCATACCGAATACCCGTTAAGTGACATGGAAGGATGGAATGAATCTATACCGTAAGCGATAAATGCTGTCCGGTGTGGATGACTCAAACAATCACGGTTAGCAGTTAGTCGATGAAACGGATCAGGGGCGATCTTCGGTATCCGAGTTAACATTATAAAGCACGTATATTACAGCGAGTTGTAATTTTCAAACCACCCGCCTAATTGTCTGAGATAAAACCGTGGGTTTATTTGCTAACATCGATAATTCAAACAAAGATTTATACGCATAAAATAATTCGTCCCCTCGTATTAGATATCAACCTGTTCGGCTTCTAGGTAGTAATATAGTAATCAATAGCCTGACAGACTTAGATATTACACGACAATGAGTACGAATACGTTGGGTAATGTTTACTCCTCATTATTAAGTTACGAAGAGCTGTTGATATTGATAGCATCAACTTCAACTCACCCAAAACAATAAGATCACATTTCCAGCTCAGTTTTCCGTGTTCATTCTCAATTTGTACACTGATCTGTCCGGCATCATCCAACTGCACTCGCTGTATAGACAAAGAGGTCAATCCGGCAACAATATCAATTTGATAACGTCTTGTGGCGTCTGTGACAGTGGAACCTCTGGCTAACCATTTGACGGTTGGTTTAGGATAAGCTTTGAACGGAACTTCCAATACGCAGTTTGACCCGACTGGCACTTGACGCTCGGTGCTCATTTGAACATCTTCACGCAGAGCTGGAGGAACTGTAAAAGAACAGGACACAGTCAGATACTTCTCTTTGTAGACGGCAGCGCATCCAATGCCTAGTATCATTTTTTTTAAACCGGTAGACTAACGCATCTCTCTCTAGGTTAAGACCAGAATAAGCTTCTTTGTTTAGAATATCTTGTTCAGCAGTTTGCAATCTCAATTCAACAGGTTAGTGTAACTGACTGTAATAACTCCTTTGAGGTGTGCACAAAATTTTGTTCCACAAGATGACGTACGCGCTGCTGTTAACTTTGTGCGTTTATTTGAGAAACATACCATTCTTAGTTTAGTTTTCTATTCAGTCAAAACGGACACCCCTACAAGTCCCATACATAAAATATGGTTTGTCTTCGAGTTCTAATTTATTGCCACATTTTCTACATGCAACATCTGAGTGCTCAGTAACCATTTGCCCGTGAAACAATACTGGGAACATTTAAATCAGAATGAGCTGCAATGGTTGAGCGTAAAATAATATCACTCACTTTTTGCACCCACAGTGGCCTCTGTACTCAGCTTCTTGCAAATCAACTGATACTTGCCAAAGTCATCGACCGTCACATCTTTGATTGTCAGGCGGTACACACAGTCTTCGGGAGTGAAATCGAACTTTCGACCAAGTTGCAAGGGTTTTCCGTCACGAAGCCATTGCACACGGCAGTTCGGATGTGTCAGCTCACACACTAGTTCGGCGGTCACACCAGCTCCGGGTAGTTCATCATACCAAATATCCGTCAACGGTCTGACAATATTTACATCTTCACCTTTTCCGATGAAAACAAATAGTGAAATACATTTCTTATTCGAATGAATCCGATGTAAATTAACAGTTCAAGATCGCTTAAGACCACAGATGAGGTGTCCATACAATTTTGCCTCAGGTGTACGTCAGTAACTAACAAATTACTTCAGAATGCGAGTGAGTTGAATGGTCAAAAGAGGTAGGAGCGACACAAAAAACTACCTCGAACCTGTACAGAGTTTCGATCAAGGAGAGTTCGCGTAAGACGGAATCAATTTCCTGACATATTATGAGGAAACACAACCTACTACGACCACACTTCAACCTGTGCAGTATTCACCACTTCGATTTGAACTACTTGACTAGGAGGACAAATCATCTCTAAGGGAGAAAGAAGTGGCTGTGTTTTTAGGTGTTACCTATCAAGCATAAAAATATGGACGTTTGAATATGGTCACCTAGATATAGTTACATCTACATCCGTGTTATGGAATGCGGCTATTTGAACACTAGTCTGCTTGGTCAAATCTCAGATAGGTAATGAGCAACCGATTAGGTTTCGTCACACTCCCCTTAAAACATAACAACAATGTACTGTTCGGTTGTCTAGCCGGGACACTAGTCAAGTGTTACTGACTCCTGTTATGACGAAAATAACGTGTGACTGGACCCGTAAATTCGTACGAGCGAATGTATATACAATTATGATATTGATTGTCTGAATGCTATTTGAAACCCGAGTTGCGTGTTTTATGTCACAAGTCGTGAAAACCACCGTCCTATGAATGTGGCGGCTATTGGAGCAACCTTGAGCGTTTAGACGGATCAGGTAAGTTCCATTTTACTCATTTCTATGGTACTGCAACCACCGTTTCAATATTACAAACGGGCAAGTAAAAAAAGAAGTCATCCACCAAACTTGGTTGTATAATTTTTCTTCCCGTATATCTTTCTCCTTCGACTTTCAGAACGGTTACGAGGCACGAAACACTTAAAACAAGCGATATTCAAGTATGTGTTCCCCAAAAATGAGCGGATAGGTGACATTACGGAAATATCGCAGTGGATGAGAATTTCGTTTTGTCGCGAAAATTCCCATTGAATCATGGAAGAGTAGACGTGACAAACAATTGTTTCCGATAATTCACCATCAGATCAATACAATTATATGGATTTTCTTGAATCTGTACAATTGTATTGATCTGATGATGAATTATCGAAAACAATTGTTTGTCACGTCTACTCTTCTATAATTTCGTTTTCAGCAAACCGATCGATTAACATGAATCATTATTGGCAATGGAAGCCTTACACCATAACAAAATTATTTTTCTGTGGGTTACTCGAAAGTTTATACAATGACAAACAATAATCGATAAATCGTCTGGTCATAACTGTACCAAACAGTCAGCATTTTTACCTGGCGTGATCGGTTTCGATGTCTTTGAAGGTTTCCCGGTACCAATTTTGTTAATGCCGATCACACGAACTTTGTAAGATTTTGTGTCGTCCAATTTGGACAAGACTACTTCAAATGGTTCTTCTTTGGCGCGTTTTTGGTCGACTGTGTGCGTCTGAGCCGGTCTCCATCGTTCCGACCCAACAGCTTCGGTAATTTCAATCACGTAGGATGTAACTGGACTACCACCATCGTCTTCTGGCTCTACCCAGGTGACTTGAATCCCGTCAGCTTTGAAGGGTTTTACATCAATCAGATTCGGTGCGCCCGGAGGTTCTGAACGAAAGACAATGATTAGGAAGGTGCTTATGGAAGTAAACAGTTTATTGGTACACTGCTTCACTAACTGGTAGATCAGGGTTTTATTCGTCACACATTGAAGGCTACAGTCGGACAGGACAACGGTACGTGCCGCTAATGAGTTGCGACAAGATTGAAATTTGTTCTCGAAACATTTATCTAAGTAAAAAGTTGTGATCTAATGTGACAGATATTTAAGTTGAGGCTGTAAGTTACTAGCAAAATTGCAAGCCCTGGATAGCATACGGTATGTGTTTGTCATAAGACTGTCCTTAAACTGCTGTCGAAAAATGCTTGCCGTTTTGCCATCGTTGTTTAACTTTCACTTGGTACTCACAATATTCAAGCAGCTTATTCATAAATTAATGTTGTGTTTACAATTGACAGCACGTGAAAAAAAGACCGGACCAGCCTGGGTCCGTTTGCAAACTCCAATCAGTGGTGTAAAGCACATCCACCGTACGGGCACTTAGGTCGAATATGTTAGTGCTGAGGACCCGTCTACTTTGCAGCAATTTGAAAACACTGTAACGGCCGAGTTTATGATTAGTATCGCTTACAATAAAAAGTAAGCTAGTATCCTCCCACGTCACTTGAAGTTAGCTAAACGCAAAGATGCGGGCTTAAATGACCTCTTGTTTGGCAAAATATATAGAAACTCTCGACCTCTGTTGGAGAACGTTACGTGGGGTGAGGTAATGGCCAAAAATTCACCTTTTACATGCAATAATATCCTGCTTGGTTTTATCTGAGCGTATGAAAAAAATGATGTACATGGGAAACGTGACCAAGTTGTCGTGTTATGGTTTTGAAATTAAACTGTTGGAAGCAGTCAACATTGACGGTAGATGAGAACGCACGGTACATTAAGTGCAAAGCTATATTCCGATATATATGCAAGTTACTCATTCATAAGGGTGTGTGAATCGGCTTATAATCGACCGATAAAAAAACAACGAAACTAAGGAATACTAGATTTCAGACACGAACTTGGGACACACATGGAAAGGACGAATATACAACATAAATGAATAAGGACTTCGGCCAGTAATACGAAGGTTTTCCTCGTCCCAACTATCGTTGCCCGAAGGGTTCAAACCAGTTCGTGGAAAACGGAATCAAAGAGAGAGTACAAAAACATTTTAATTCGAACCCTCACGAATGTGATCAATGTGTTCTGTGCATAATTTGAATTGTGACCATCCGACCAAGTCCCGTTATCTGAAGCGAACTTCATAGGGGCAAGTGAGAGCTAGTATGTGACTTTACAGTGGAATGTTTCTACCACGCGTTGTTCGTAAACCATCTACGGTGCAAATAGCCCCAGATTAACGACGAATTCAAGAGGAATAACCTATAATATATCACATTCTATTTTCTAACGTGGTCTGGCAAACTGACGAAACTTACTTGGGGGTTGTTTTGTCTGTCCTCTAACAATTGCCGATGGCTCACCGGTTCCCGCAATATTGGTGCACGCAACTCGGAATTCATATTCTGTACCCGAATCCAGTTTTGACACAACAACAGATGTACTTGTTGGGAAGGTTTGTGAACTCCATCTGCAAAAGCAAGTCGTTAAAGTCGATTAGTCTCATCAACGAAATCAGCGGAAACAGACATTTAGAAAATGTGCAGCTCAGTAGGGCCTACCTTGTTTGACCTTTTGGACGGTACTCGATCAATATGTTCGTGATAGGCGAGTCTTTCGCAGTCGTTGGCAAATCGAATTGGATCTCGACACTATTCTCTCCAGCTGGCTTTGCGTTTACATTAGTTGGAATACCCGGTTTGTCTAAAATATGAAATAGTAAATTTCACTTTCACTTCTGATTTGTTTAATGATATTCTTCTATTGTCATATATCTTGTTTTATGCTTTTTAGAATCCGTTCACTTAGGGTTTTCAATTGACACTCAGTCTATCAGTAGATTCGCGTGCGGGTACCAATGGCACTTCCTGCTTACTATATATCAATGTAAACTAAATGTAGAAAGCAAAAGTGTATGTCTGACAAGTCGGATCTTAGCATAATGAGAGTACAGTTGATATGAACGTTTATGAGCACCGTAGAGTCGGATTCTTTTTTGGTTAGACAATTAAGAGCAGTTGAAATAACACCAAAAGAATTGCCAATTGTATGGTCTGTTTAAAGTAACAGTACGTATAAGTCATAGTTATGACGGTCACCAAATGATCCAAGCCATCTAACCGTGTGGGAATCACTGACAGTTTTAAGGTTTATTACGAATTCGTTGAATGGCATCAGTTGTGGCCACGGAATACTTCAGAAGAAAGAATATTAAACTCATGCTGACCTCCAGTTTTTGGAGACCCACGTATCAGCAAAGGATTGAAAACACTACAAGTATAAATAAAAGGAATATAATATGAGGTTACGAGTGAAATCGAACCAATCATGTTTTTGCTGTTGTCGCTACATGTTTACAGAGTTTCAAGTCGGTTCCCTAATAGGCACTACCAAATTATCATGCATGTAAAACTTGTTCTAACAAAAGGTAAGTCAATAACCACAAAGATAAGGATAATCAAGCCATGGAAAGGCGTGTAATGACAGCTTGTATGACCACATGTCAATCTTAAACTAACTAAATGAAAACTCACCAAACGGAGACTTCATCAGCACACCATCTGCAGTTTCTGTACGTGGTCCCATACCAATTGTATTCACTGCACTTACTCCAAACGAGTATGTTGTACCTTCTATCAATTTCTCTACTTTGCAAATAAATAAATCTTCTTCTTCTAATTTAGATACGGCATCAACAGTTGCCGTCAAAACCCAGTCTCTAGCTGAACTGCGAATAGTAGATCCAGGAGCAGGTGTCAAGACACGTTGTTCGACACGATAAGTGGTTATCGGACTTCCACCGTCATCTTCTGAAGGCTTCCAAACAAGCACAGCTTCGCTTGGTGTTTTCACATTCGTTTCAAGTGCACGCACAGGACCGGGGCAAGACAATATTTTTACGGTCAGTGATATCTTTGCCTCGCCGTACTGATTTTTGATAATCGCCTCATAAAGTCCTGCATCTTTACGATCCACCTTGGTGAACACCAGAATGGCTTTACCGGACATGTCGTTCTTTGGCACGGTTCGTTTCAGTGGCTCAGGAAGGGCTCGACTTCCGTTCCAGTACCACACAATCTCAGTGGCAGGAGGGGATGCGACAAACGGAATCTCAACTGTACGATTTGAACCTTCGTTAATCAGAACAGTCGTTTCAAAATCGTCCGGTATACAGATACGCGGAGCAACTGTTGGTAGATAGACAGGAAATGCAAAAGTAAATAACAAACACATCAGATCCTGGATGATGTAAAATGAAGCACTACAAAATACAAAAACAGCAAATACCCATTAATTCGGTCAACAAGTTATTCAGCTCCAAACCAAAAATAACTTGCTAATACGTTATCATTTTTATCTTAGGCAACCATACATCTAGGTTCATACAAAAATGCATAGGTAAGTTCAATTTGAAGATTGGAAGAGGATAGAGAGAAGGAACTGACTTCACTAAACCCTTCTGTTTACACCCAAACGATAAACATGAAGGTATTCACATCCTACAAAGTAACAAAAGAACTTTAATTGAGAACACGATAGTTGTTTTGTGGTTTTCATTGCCGCTTTTAATAAAAATTTCTTACTTCATAAGCGATTTAGTAAAGTCATGGTAACATTCAGCTGTATGAACCCAGTTAACGGGTATACTGTGGTGGATTGTCAGGCCGGAGGTGCGAGTATTCAAACACTTGACGGAGTACCCCAACGCGGGGGGAGGTACGTCCACAAATCCTCAACGATCGGATGGCAGACAACGGGGGCAATCGGATGAGTCATCGCTCGACCGGATCGGACCAACGGGCGAGACATGGCAGGCAAAATAGAATAGACGACGAAATCGGAGGCGAGATTATTCCAACACTCGCGGGAATATCTCGACACTGCTGTGGAATACGATCAAAGCCTATTGTGGATAGATGGAGAACAACACGAGCGACCGGACAAGTCATCGCTCAACGAAACCGGACTAACAGACGAAGATTAGCAGGCGGAAAACCCCCGGATAGAAGGCGCCGATCACACACGTAAACCGGGCAAAAGTACACACGACGCGTGGGTGGAAACTGGGTGTTGTGGACTGGAATGTTGACTCATAAACGCGTGTGCGCGCGTAGCATGCTAATTAGCGTGTTGGACAAAAAAGATTATGCTTTATTGGACGCCTTTTTGCTACAATATTTCCCAACTATAATATATGATTGTGTAAATTGCTAGGCCGCGTGCTCGTAAAAGGAAATCGATCCATAAGGATTAAATCACTGGTAATTGTTTTCATTCATCTGTTTCAAGTCGGATTTCTAGTTGAATGCACAACAATACTCTTCATCGGAACGGTTTTAGAAGACTGTTTCACAGAGCAATGATAAGTTCGTCAGCCTCACAAGGAAGGAAGTCAGCTGTTAGCATCTAGTCAAAGCTGAACGATCTATCTTCGATTGACAACTGGGCGTACTGACCCAGCAGTCACCCTTAGTGAACCAATTAAATGCACTACAAGACACGATTAGGAAATAGTCATGCGATGAATTTTGCATCACATAGTCGATTGAAATGAACGCTCTCATTTGATTGGTAATAATTCACTCCCGTCCTACACATAAAGCAAACCACAAGAATCCAAAGATGGACACACAATCAAAAACGTACGTTCCAAAGAGAAGGTTGCTTTTGATTCCAGCTTGTCCACGCGAACTGAGTATTCTCCGACGTCATCCAGTGTGACCTTGAGAACTTCAAGACGATGAACCAGTACATCATCTGTTATACGATATTTCCTCAGATCAGCTGAATCCAAACGTTTGACGTTATGGAACCACTGGACTTTTTGGGCAGCTTTCGAAATGTGACATTCGAACGAGATCGTTTCCGGTATGGTATCTGATGATACCGCTTGCAGATGTTTCGTGATCATCAGAGGTGCGTCTAGGTTGAAAGCAATGCGATACTGTGAGAAACTTTCAAGTACTGCACTCGGAAGTAAGCACAACGCAAAATGACACAACCATCGAGTCAGACAAGCATAAACAGCCAGCATCATGTATGGTTTTGTACATATATACCCATCTAGAATTCATATATAAACAGAACATCTTTGGGCATCAGTCTGGCGACAACCAACTCACCTTTCTTCAGATAAATTTGATTGGATAACTTTGATGGTTCACTCATGCCTTCTTTATTCACTCCACGTACACGGAACAAATAACGTTTAGAACTGTCCAATTGGCTCACCGTGAGTTCGCGTACATCTGGCTTGCTGGTGGTCCCAACCACCTTCCATTCACCATCGCCGTCTTCTTCTGCCTCCACCTGATAAGCATCTGCCGGACCATAATCATCCGTCACGGTAGCAGGTGACCACGAGACCAAGACGCTACTATCACTCTTAGCCTCGGCTGCTGGGGCACCTGGTTTGCCAGGCACGCGAGGACCTGCACGAATGAAACGACAGACTTGAATGTGAACGTTGTATTTTTGAGTAAATAACTGGAGAAGCATGACAAAGCTGATTGAACCGATTTGAAACTCGTTTGTTTATCATTAATATGCATCAGGTATTTGCTGGGCTGCAATGAGAAAACAACTTAGGAAATAATTACCAGGTATACCAACCGTAAAGTTCACTCCGTTTATCGGCAGTGATAAGTCAGAAGATTACTACATGTATTAGTAATGAGTGGTTTTGCAAACGTGATAAATTAAAAGATACCTAATCGTGAGAAATCTGGACTTCAATGAAAATCATACTCATCGGTGTCATTGGTGGATTCTAACGTGAGCTGATTGAGAAATCCTACTCACACAGTCAAGCTTCTGGACCATTCGACAGATTCCATGACACAGTGGGTTGAGTGGGTAGCTGGTCCCAATGTGAAATTTCCTAGCTTCTAGGGTGGTGTCGTAGCTCACTTGGCATACCACATGTTTGCTCTAAATGTTACGAGCGCTTGAGTATAACAAACTATGTGGCAAAAAAATGCACTTTTGTTGCAGTTGAATATTCACAATCGATGGCAAATTTGAACCAACTGTAAGAAACCACTTACCTTTGATTATGGGAGTACATGAGTCGCTTGGTTGACTGAATTCCCCAGGGCCAGCCTTGTTCACAGCCCGAACTTGAAACTCGTATTGCATATCTGGTGAAAGGCCTTCTAATTCAGCCCATAGTCCGGATTCTGGTGCAAACTGAATTCCTTTCATGACGGGAACCCATTTTGGCTTGGCACCATAGGTTGAGCTGCGGCGTTGTCCTGGAATAGTTGGACGGGTAGTACGGCTTTCCACTTGATACTCAAAGATCGGAGACCCACCATCCGAAGTTGGTTTTTCCCATTTCAGCAAGATTTTGCCGGTTTCTTTCACTTCCACTGTTGGTTTTCCAGGGGGTTGAGGAACTTCTGCATACAATTAAGAGGCAGAAAGTTGTTTAAAATTAATGTGGTACAGTAACGCAAGTATTCGAACAATAAATCAGTTGAAGCATCCTAGACAGTTTCACATAAGCAAAAACTATGTGTTTTCCTGCGTTACATAATTAAATTCATGATGATCAACATTTAAGTTTCAGCCAGATTACTCTAAAGAATGTCAGATCTCATAGATATTTCACACTCTTATAGAATTTGAACTTACCGAACGCGAACTTCATTGATATGGGCCCAGTTTCAACTGGCTGAGAATCGCCAACTTCGTTTCGTGCGAGAACTGAGAAAATATAGTCCTTGCCCACTTTCAGCCCAGTGATGGTACATTTGAGTTCACTAACGCTACACACAGTCATCGGCTGAGCACCTCGTTTTCCAGCTTCCCGCATCGCGACCACATAATCAAGCGGACTGTCACATCCACCCAAATCCTCTGGTTGTTCCCATGTTAACACAACTGATTCCCCTGTGTTTTCCGTGATGTTAGGTTTTCGTGGGGCTGACGGCTTGTCAATGACAGTTACATAAGTGGTTTGTGACACCTCACCTAGTGTGTTTTTGATCGTGACCTTGAATGCACCACTGTCCTCGCGTCGTACACGACTTAACGGAAGTGTAGTCAAGCCAGCCACGATGTCCGGTTTAAAGCGAGGTTTCTGCTCCTGTCGCATATCCGGTGCAGGAGCCCATGTCCATTCAATTGTTGGCTTAGGAGTTGACACAAATGGGACTTCAATAATTTTGGATGAGCCTGCCTTCATGGTTATTCGATCTTCAAATGTTTCGGATACAGGAATAGCTGGGGGCGCTACAGTTATATAGAAGAGTATACAAAAGACATGTAAGTAAATTACAGTAAGTTTTGTTACAGAACGAACAGACTTTTTGTTAAGTTCATGCTTAGTTGTCCCAAGGCTCATCTGTAAAACCACAGCGAATGAAGGAAAAAAGCTACCAACAACATTAAAGTTGAAGAATCAAAAAGACTCATTACATGCTCACGTAATTAACGCGGTAGAATACAGTTCAGAATTGAAACAACGCACCTTCGATTTGCAATTTCGCTTGGCAGGAGAGCTGTTCCACTTGGATTGCGTACTCACCCACGTCCGTATCCAGTAATCTTTCGAAAATAATGCCCTGTATGGTTCCCTCGTTCATCAATCGAATTCTCATTTCTGTTGGTGCAGGAACAAACGGCTTTTTGTCTTTTGTCCACGAAACGGCTGTACGTGGCTTGCGTGACAACTCACAATCCAGACTATATGAGGTCGGTTTCAAATCGGTTATCAACAAGTCTTTCAAAGGACGTTCAAATTCCAATACCACACCTGTTTGTAATAACAGAAAAATAGAAAGGTGCTTGTTTACTGACAAGCCAAATGCATAATAAAGTGATATTGCCTGGTCTGTATGAAAACAACCTATTATCGTTTCCGTGAATCAACTAAACGACGTATATCCTCTTAAGAGGACTTGCAAGTTAAGCATAACTCGTCACGTTTGCACTTCCAAAGGTAACAACAGGTATATCTTTAGTTCGAGATTGATGGACTGACAATACTTGAAGCTTGAGATACCGTTTTCAGTTTGAGCAAGTACACACACTACTGTTAAGCTACAAAGACAACATAATTTGTATCCAGTGGTTTCCTTTGAAGAGTACTAACGAACATTTTTATTTATAAACGAAGATCGTAATTGAAAGTTCAAATTGTAAATTAGGTTTTCCAACCACGTCTACTACACTCACTTTCTTATGGACTAAAACTAGAATATATCTAGAGAAACTCATGATGTGCGAGTAATGACATGACATTAACCACTTAATGAGTTCATTAAAATTGGGCTCTTCTATAGACCCTATGACATCTGTGGCCATCAGCAAGTCAGAATGAGTCACCTGATGAAGTTGTCCCCCTGGACATGTACATCAACTTAACATAAGTGGGATGATAACGAATAGGTAACAACCTTGTTTAACTATTGCTATCAATAGAGAACAGTGTCGATGGAGCTTTGAAGATTCAATAGTGAATATTCTCAACAATGAATTTCAAGTCGATTCCAACGTTGCTTCCAGAAAGATACCACAGAGAGTGATTGGTGAATTGTTCATATTCAGTTAGCAAACGTTTGACTGAAGTTGATGATCAGAAGAGATCTGCAAGACATGTTCACTTCATATACATTAAAACAAATAACTCTTCTAGCAACGATACTTAATCTCTGACTTTCTACAATGCCCATCTGACATCCAGCGAGTGGTGGTGTTTTGCAACTACAAGTTCTGCCCCAAATGTATGACTCATTTAGTAGCTGTAAAAGTTATGAGAACGAAGGACAGTGGGCCAGTACTAAACACTTATTATTTACAACGGCAACAGATACTTGAAGTCGAAGTTATCGGACTGTTATGCACCTTTGTTAACGCTACATTAGGCACATGCCGGTAATGTTAAAACACAAATCTACTCGTTCGACTGAAGACCTAACACACAATAGAAACCCACCCAGTTCCACTGGATTGGACGGTTTGGATGGCTCACTCATACCAGCTTTGTTCACTGCGAACACTCGAAATTCGTACAGTTTTCCGGGCCCCAATGACTCTTGTGTTGCTGGAAATACAAGTTCTGTTAGAGTTATAGTCTCCTGACTAGCAATCTTTTGCCAAGTTCGACCTTCCACGACACGCATCTCTACCAAATAGCGAAATGGTTGGACATCGATTGGAGCCGAGTCTGATACAGCCGGAGCATCCCAAACCAGGTTGATGCTTTGCTCTTCCGGTTCTGCACGAGTTGGCGTAACTGAGGCGCGCACGTTAGTTGGAGCATTTGGAACATCTGTGGATGGGACAATATCACTCATAAAGGTTTGTGCGACAGAATGAACTAAAATGAGCATACTAGGCACGGTAGATTCTGAATAAGCCTGAAAGTCTGCAATTGTCACCTAAAACTAGTGACATCTGCTTCTAAGTTTAATGTACTCGATGAAATGGTGTGACTAACACTTATGAAATGTGGCCGTACTGATAATCAAATAAAAAACAAATTTAACACACCGGCGACACAGCACAGTCGGGCGTTCTCTGATGCAATTCTATTAACCTTCAGGAAAATCTGTCTTCCCGTTTATGTGATTGACTGCTGATAACAGTAAACATGGTTAGCTTTGAAAATTGTTCAATGGTGTATCATAAAAACTAATAGAAGGTACATTGTACAATAAGCCATCACAATCAGGGATAGTTATAGGTGGTCAGAACCACGCAAGCGCGCATACTAATGGAATATTTCAGCCACTGTTGAAACAAACATTACTTTTTAAATGTGTTTTTGCCTGTGGCGTGCGATCGCATAATGTGTCACTCTGACTCATTCATGCGTAGCTTCGCTACATATGATAGGATCATTGGCAAACCTAAATTGTCGAACCCCTCTCATTACACGCTTTCGGATCGTGTCAATTTATCAGGTCAACTGATTTGTTAGACAAAAATGGAAGTTCCCCAATCATTCCGCGCTCAACCTATTCTGGGTTGTGTAATAACTGATAAATAAGTGTATTGTATCACTCAAATTCGCATTGTGTCTCAATCGGGCGTGGCCAAATGGAAATGTACGAACTTCGAATCACTTGGATCAGCCTTCGTACTCTGATCGACTTGGCTGTTCTCCAATGGGTCCCGCCGCAAAGGCTGATCGACCGTAGGCTTGGTTTCATACAACGTCTGTTAGGTGTCTATCTGCGATCCTCACTGTCTACTGACCTGGTTAACTGACGCATCCACTTCTCGCCCTGGCGACCACCATGTATCTGAACACGATTCACACAGGAGAGCCAAGTCTGCCTGACTGACGTATACGACCTGAATCCGCGTAGCATCTACTGAAGAATTATTCATCTGCCAACCGCACGCCCCCGTACACTCGAGTGTTGTGGCCCACCATTCTAGTACTGAAGGTTTTATCACAAGTTACTTTTCTTTCATTGTATCGATCACCGATTTCTAACCTACCCTTGCCTAGCGCTCTACAATCGGCAGGTTAATTGTCAACACCTAGTTGTTCTATGAATTCGACCATCCGATTAACTTATCACCGTGTCATCCCGAATGGAATGTCGCACACGACTGAGACCAGATCCAATCCGGCCCAAAAGCATGCTTTCCGGTCGACTTTCCGGTGAAGTGTACCGTCAGTCTTCCTATTCACTCCTCATATACTCACCTTACCAAGAACTAGACGAGTGTCGAAACAATTGTGTTTGTGGAGTCTGTCTGCTGTGAAGGATGTGGTACGACGACCGCCATTTGGTATCGGTTGTGGGGCTCGTTAGTGACTGGCTAAGCCAATGTGTTTAGGGCTGGGTTCCGATCGCCGTTATCAAAGGATGACGCAAAAACTATACGCGGTATGTTGAAAATGCGTGATTTAAAACAGCCACTTATTCCACACACCCTGAACACTCGATAAGAGGTGTTTACAGGCCCCCTCGTTCTGTCTACATAGACACCCCGACTATTGTAACTACTTTAACGTAAAGCATTAGCCAACCACTCGTCTTTAGCTCTTGGAAGGCAGTGTTTCGTGAGTACGGTGCTGGAAATGTTGAAGCTTCATTAAATGCAGTTTACGGTACTCATGAGAGACAAACAATTTTTGACAGTTGGACAAATCCCAACTGCGATACTGCGCTGATTCATAGGGATCTATAATTAAAAACCGTGGTGTCGCCGACATCTCAACCAAGAACAACGGCTATATCCCAGATATTGTAGAGTTCACACATCTGACCGTAGAAACGTTTACTGTAGATCAGTTCTATTCTCAAGTCCTTCAGGTGTTTTTCCATTAATGCAGCTTTTGTTGGTAACAAACTAAAAGAGATATTATGAAAACTTGGATAAAGCATGGGGTCAGAGATAAAGAACTAGGTTTATCACGAATTACTCTATTTTTTCAAGACCATGACTATCAGAAGGAAGGTGGTGTAGTTCCTTACGTTGACTGGCATCTGGAGACGTCTGCCGTAGATGACTCAACCCTCACAAACTGATTCGAAACTGTGTGGCATATTGTAGATTTCATTGGCACGTCATTCCGCAAGGTTGCTGCGATCTACCGTTGTTCAGACGCCTCAGTGAACAGCAACGAGCGATTGAATAATGTCGTGCGTGAGCTAATCTCAACAGGATTCTTATAAATTCTACCCATGGGGATTTCAATCAACTTGAGCTCAGCTGTGATTTTAAAGTGATTCGTGTTAATCAATTTCTCCGACCTTTGATTTTCATAAAGCAGTGAACTTATTAGAAAACGTTGGGGTCTTGGACGCTACAGCATCTCCCGGAGACCACCTAAACCAGACTGCCTCTAAACCAGTGAGCCCCATATAGTGGGCAACATCGACGCCTCATTAAGTCGCAGCGATCGCGGACTCAATACTTTTGAGATAAACATAGTTTCTCCGACAAGTAGTTCCGTAACGGAAGATTACGAAACCAACTGGGAAGGCCTGACAAGGGAACTAGGTGACACAAATTAGCCAGAAACTCCAATCCAACTGTAATTAGATTATCGTTGACAGTTCATCGAGGTTGCAATAAATGAGGCTGCCAATAAGTGAGTTTGTATAAAGTAGTTGAATCCACGTAGGCGATAAAATGTGATTAGGTGATATACAAAGAGCTGCTTAGTTCCAAGAGATCCGCCTATAATACGTACGGAGTGCAGATTACAGTGCAATTGTACGTAGACTACAGCTTTATTAGAAACTGAGAAACAGTAGCAGTACGAAACGATAAACGGAATTGACGAATAATCCTAGTATTAATCCGAAATAACTAAATAACACAGTGACTAAAGCACCAAATATCGTTCTGCAATCCAACAGCTACGTGAAGAAGATAACGTCACCACAGTAAGTATATAGATGAATAATGTTGAATGTCTTTACTAGTACTCAAGGGAGTGTACCAACTGCCATTACGAGTACTATTCATGGGAATCTTACGACTTAAATTATCATTCCTATTTTCTCGTTAACTAATCCTTATTCTTGTACTGTTAGTAGTCGCTATTGAGTGTTATTAAGTGTCTTGTACTGAATGAAACAGCCACTTATTCGTTACCCGTAAAATAACGCTACCTGTCTGAGCTAGTAGCTGGAATAAATAATTTGCCCACTTCAAGGGAATGTTGTACCAGTCCTCTGACGCAGTATTATCCGTCACTAAGTCAGCTAAGAGAGGGCAAACCCACGACGGAAATTAACGACCGGTCTAAACGAACCCGATCGAACACCATGTATAGCCAATCAGGGAGCGTAGAACGGTCCATCAACTGTGCGATACCGTTGACACATTTTCAAGGTGGGAAGAGGTACCGCATCATAAGCAGATAACGGACTGTAGACGATAGTCACGTTGTTCATGTGACAGGTTTCAGTGTTCAGTTTAAATATACATTGTATTTAAATTAAATGCATTTATGTCACAAGCCACATTTGTTTGGTCGTTTTCAGCACATAGTTATTATTTATTAGCCGGTACGATGTTATATCATTCTGCGAAGTACTACGGAATGCGCTTTGCAGCCTCAAAATGCAAAGTGCTTCTGCAAGATTACTGTGATTGCGTAGATTTCATGTTAGATTACGTAGCCATGGAGGTTGTTGACAAGTCTGTATACCTGGGAAGGTGCATCAGCGACGGCGGCGAAGGTGTAGAGAATGAAATAAATGCGCGTATTTCCAAGACTAGGTCGGTGTTGGCTAATCTGAAACACCTATAGCGACAGAAAGGTATCTCTCTGAAACTTAAAGGTCGTGTATATCGGACAACAGTGAGGGCTGTATTACTTTACGGCAGCGAAACATGGCCCCTCAGGGTAGAAGACGTGAACTGTGTTCAGGTATTTGACCACCGATGTTTGCGTTCAATCGCTCATATCAGATGGCATCAACGACTGAGCAACGAAGAGGTTAGGAAACAGATGTTTGGCACTGCTTGTCAAACGAATTCTTCCGTTCAGTCTTTACACCTGCACAGAATTAGGTGGTTAGGTCATGTACTAAGGATGCCGGCTAGTCGGCTGCCACACCGAGCACTGTTTACCGACGCTGCGACCCACTGGCGCAAGATGCGAGGTGGACAGATGACCTGGCGCAGACAAATGAAATCGTTCACGAAGGGGTTGACCACTCTAGATCGGGTTCGTCTCCCGGGCTGGGGCCCTCGCGGCTCAGATTCGGTGGCTTGAGGCGTCAGGTAAGATGGTGCCTAATCGAGGTCAGTGGCGTGAATGTTGTTATTGTTTGGCCGAGTTGTCTGTGAAGTGAGTGCACTTAATGACGCGGGGCAGTGAAATCTGTGAGGAAACTGTTTCGCTGATGACGCCTTACTTTCACTTACAGCTCGGTTGTTTGTTTGCAAGGTGTAGGCGCCTTGATGTTGTATGTTTGAATATAGATATAGCTATTTTTAGTGGCTAGGTTCCCTCCCTTTTCCATTTTTTCCCTTCTCTCTTCCTATACAGGGTCTGCTTTTTCTTCTTCTTCGTGGTTGTGTGGCAGTTAAGTATCAGTTTGACCCACTGATGTATTGCTGTCTATGATGATGATGATGATGATGATGATGATGATGATGATGATGAGGCGATACTATATTTTTAGTTATTCACTACATTTTTCAGTCATACATAACCCCTTTTGATCAGTAGTAATCCAACTAGAGGAGATTTCGACATCGAACTTGAGTTCAGCCTTGACTTGACTTTACCATTGCTATCGTTTTAGAAGACCAAATTGGCTCGTCAATAACGATATTATGCTGACAGGCGTGTGTCCGCATTCTATGCGGACGTACTGATACGTGGTGTTCAATGTGTGTGCCCACGACATTAGGTGAACGTAAGGAGCGTGTTGTTTCGTTCCATGTGTACCTAATGGATAGCCGCAATTGGCTAAAATACTGAGAAGTGACACAAAATGGCTCTCTCAAGGATAAAAATAGACGGTGAAAACAGAAGTGGTTGAAAGAAAAACTGCGACATGGTTCGACAATAGAACCAAGCTTTTGGTTTGATTTCCTTTGGAGGACCAGGTTGGCATTACTAATAATAATAACAATTATTATAATAACCGATTTGTGATGGTTATCCTGTTGAAATGGTTGAATGAACACAAACAAGTCGAAAACCCGTTTACCTTGGTTTACTACAACAGTGCTCGAAAGCTACATCCCGTAATTCGAACCAAAGTTATTGTTTTGATAAATTCATGCAAGTAGTAAACCAGGCATGAATTTGATTTATGAGCTTCCAACGAAAAACAACAAAACCTACTCAAATAGATAAATGTTTTCTTCAAGTCTAGTTAGAGACAATCGATCGCATCAACCCAAGCTTCATTAAAATCGGCTTTGATTCCACAAACTCTGATTGACCCAGCTCTGTCTTGCATGCAACACTGAGAATGTAAGATTTTCCCAAGACCAGACCTTCTTTGACTGGAATGAATAGATCTGTCGTAGTTCCGACGGGTTTTGTGGAGCGCATGGAAGCTTCACGCAGTTCCACAACGTAACTTGCTGGCCCCTCGTATCCACCCAACTGTTCCGGTGGCTCCCAGCGTAAAGTCAGCGATTCGTCCGTGACATCTTCCACAGAGAGATTACGTGGTGGTGACGGCTTGTCTCTTACAAGTAATTGCACTCGAACATTAATTTCACCCAGTCTATTCCTCAAATTCATTCGATAATCACCTGTATCATCCATTTGTACTTTGGTAAAATGCAGTTGCGTTGAAAACCTGCTTGTTTCACTCTTAAATCGGGGTTTCTGTTCACCACCTCTTTTGGTTGTTGCCAGTGAACAAGTCCATTCGACGGTGGGTTTCGGCACAGCCACAAACGGTATTTCAATGCTCCTAGAAGTCCCTGCTTTCATAATCAGTTTTTCTTCAAAGTTCTCAGGAAGTCGAAGTGTAGGTGGAACTGAAAGAAAGGGAATAGGTTGAAATCACAAAATATTTTACGAATAATATGTCCAACTATTACAAGTATTGTAGGCAGAACTATTAAGTATCAGGTTGTTGAATTGCTTGTAGCCATACAGTAGAAATGAAACACAATATTTCTCAAGTCTTAAAAACAAATCTATTAGATGAATTCATTCGAATGGCTCATCAAGCTCTTGTTGTGCAACAATCATCTCAAACAATTCATAGTGATCTCATAGAAAATGCACAGCAAATTCACGCACCCGATACGATAACCACATCAAAACTATTCATGACTATCATAACACTTACTTCTGAACTCCACTTTAGCTTCAGTGGAAAGCTTCTCCACTTCCATTTTGTATGTTCCCATGAGTTCTTCTTCGAGCACCGGGAGGACCACACGATGTACTGTTTCCCTATGATCCGATTCTAAATGTGTATCAGTCGGTTTCGTGCCCGAAGTGAGCGGTTTCCGATCTTTAGTCCATCGGACAGATTCTTTAGGCGTACGTGATAATTCGCATTCAAGGATAACAGGCTGTCCATTGTATTCTTGTACGATAATATCTTGAAGTGGACGAATTAACATCAGAGGGCAGCCTGAAATCATTAAAAGTGGATATAAAGCTAACTGTCACTTGATCATGTGGGATAAGTCAACACATAATAACTCAGAACGTTGACTCTTCATATCAGTGGATAAGCTAACGATACAACGAGATCCGTGGAACTAAACTGACTGATTACTTCAACCAGATCATGAAAAATGACATAGCAAAAGAAGTAAACATGTTTTCCGTCAAGTATCTGATCAAAAATTTGTCTAATTCTATGAGACATTAGTTAATGATTTACTTTCTGTAAGCAGTATGGTTTAAACTAGTCTGGCCATAATTTTAAGTTATTTTCCACACAAAAAACATCGAGCGAGGTGTAGAGAAATCAAATCGAGCCAAGAAAAACCTTATGTAATCGACATACGAACAGTAACCAAGGAGATCAAAACGTTTACACAACTATAAAATGTTTTCAAAAATGGGTTGTGGTCAATTTGTAAAACGTGCAAGATAAGAAATGACTCAATTCATGTGTAATTCAATGTACACAAATGACACTTCATGGTTGTGGCGTGTTGCAGAACCACAAATGGATTGCGGCAGACCAAAAAAGAGAGGATGAGTGTAATCGGAAAGGATTGTCGCTGTAAGCCTGTTGCATGCACTGAAATGACTAGAACTATTGAAGTTGTTAGTCAGATTTGTGCGAAAAACACCCTACACACTTGGTAATGTGTCTGAGTGATCCTACCAAGATTGCAATATCGCCCCGAAGAAGTACGGCATAACCAATACTGAATGACGTCTACAAACATAGAATTAAAAATCAGCGAAAAAGCTTTTAAGTCTGTGGGGCGACAAGCCTAAGAAAGAGTCCAGTGCTTAAATAAAGGTGGTTGAGTGATCCTACCAAGATTGCAATATCGCCCCGAAGAAGTACGACATAACCAATACTGAATGACGTCTACAAACATAGAATTAAAAATCAGCGAAAAAGCTTTTAAGTCTCTGGGGCGACAAGCCTAAGAAAGAGTCCAGTGCTTAAATAAAGGTGGTTGTCGTATGAAACCAACATGTAAAATCGTGAGATAAAGTAAAACATAATTAGGTGACAGAAAATTTGGGAGGAAATTTATGACAAATGAAAAGCAAGCTATGCCGGAGAGAAAAAATTTCGTGAGGAGATGCCAAAGCAAGCTGACGTTTGGCAGTTAGTAAACCTGAGGAAACAAGAAACAGATCATATAAAGAAAAGTTCAATTTTCATTTACTAAAGTGACAGACAGTTGTCAATATGAGGCAAACCTCTTACTACACATCAGTATGTTTGAAAAGAAACGCGGAAGTGACGAAGGGATCACCCATGTGAAACGAAAAGAAGAAAAGAAGAGAAATAGCAACCAACAAAGCACCCGAGATAAGCTGCTCATACATGTGAGTAAATTGTCCTTTGTAAATGAAATAATTGCAAATGTGAATGAAGGAAGATGAGCCCTATCGATAACGTTTGAAAAAGCATTCAGAAACACAGCTAAGTTGAAACAGATCAACGGAGAAATTTAATCAAAGAAGATAAGCCGCTTAGAATAATCCAATATATCGAGATACACTGGAGGCAAACGAAGTGAAAAAAAGAAGCAAAGTTAGAAGCGGAGCACAACTGGCGGAACGTAAGATGGAATTTGCTATTAGTTGATATACAACGGAACAAGCGAATTGAAAAAGTCACAGAGACAACAAAAAGAGTCAAAGATGCGAGAACAAACAAAAACAGCCATCAAAAAAAATGAAAAGGTAAGGAAAACAGGAAGATAATAAAAAGAGAAGCCTAAAAAGTGTAAGCGAAAAGAAAAAAAAACAAAGCAGGGATGGAGAAGCAAACAAAATAAAGAAAAGACAAAACGTGGAGGAAAAAACCACAACCAGGCCGTATGTCGGATACAAAAAAGGAAGAGAGGAAGAGAGAAAAAGAAAAAGAAAAAACGCAGCAGAAGGACAGCAAAAAGAACACGCAAAGCGAATGATTCAA
>JTDE01001244.1:22135-50871 GCA_014338405.1 Paragonimus skrjabini miyazakii
GAAGAGACGGGAATCCACAAAACTCCAGGACGCCAGATACCTCATCAGATGCGGAGAAGGTGGATTGCCCGTACTCAGTATGCAAATTAACTCCAGATTCAGATGGTGTGGCCAGTGAGCCTAACCGCAACATGTGCGCCAATCAGTTGGACAAACACCAAACAACTCGCGATGGCAACCTACTAACGCTGAAAATACCAATGGATCATGCCTACTCAAAAGATCAGATTGTTGTGAAGGTGGTGAACCGTTCTGTTTGTATAAGTGCAACAAGGGTGGAAAGTACCACTGCGCAGAAGCCCTACAGTGTTCAACGCACATTTTATAAAGAATACGAATCATCCGATTGCATTCCAGACCCCAATACAATTAATTTCGAATTAATAGATAACTGCTTATTCGTGAAGGTAAGCGTCAGTCGAGATAGATGAAAACATTTAGTACACATTCCACCCGCTATTGTACTGTATTATAAATTCCATCGTCAGAAGAAATACTTAGTATACACAGAAAATCTTTCTAACCCTTCATGCTTTTACTTACTCATCTTGGTAACATAAACGAATCTGTATAGTTTTAAGGGTAATCTTGCAGTTAACTGGGTTGGACTGTGATTTGGCCGTGACACTTGAATTCGTGCATTGTCGTACATTTAAATGTATAAATGAATTTTTGTACTACTACGCACCACTTAAAGGCTCAGTATACTCTCAAGAAAATTCCTGTTTTTCGTGTTAAATCATCGATGTGATGAACCATACGTCATCACCGTGCATATTATGTTAACATTTGTCAGCATTAGCGATTGCATCCCTCGCAGCATCTCTGAGAAGCAGATATGTTCTATCGCACAGGAACACCGCTATGAACAGTCCACTATTTAGTCAGGAACTTTGCTCAAAGCTACTATTGGATACAGACAACGCTCTGGAGATACGCACACAAACATCCAACAACAGAATAATTAAACAGTCGCGATATTTTCTACCCGGTACATGCAGTACAAGGGTTAGGCTATTGTTGAACATAAGTTTTTAATGAAACCAACAGTTATCTTATACGAGTAGCTGTGCTGCATAACTGTACCAGTGAATATACGTTGATAAGCGGGTCGGGCCCATCACACTTTTTCGTTTGTCCTGACGCAAGTCTTTTGCTTTAATACCCCTGAGCTGTTTGTTTGTTTTTCACGTTTGTTTAGAGACGAATGCCTCGATGTTCGTGTCTGTGCTTGCAGTCACGTGACAGATCATTGACTTGTTTACGCCTGATTCACCTACGTAATTTTTCAGTGACTTCTGAATGGGCTTTCGCTGTCTCGACCATCTACTTGATCGACTTCTTTTTTTGTCATAAAACTCCGAAGGAGTGATGGAAAAAACGTTCGATGACTAGTAGGTTCTGTGCACTGTCACAGTTCACTTACAGTACAGCATTTCATCCGATGATAATGGATAATTTGGACTATTGATATTTCGGCTTGATCGCATCTCACTGATTAAAGTAACAACATTCCACGTGCGACACTGGTTTACATCGGTTGTCCTCTTGAAGGCAGGAATTTGAAATATCACCGATGATTCTTAATGTCCAGTAGGAGGTCTGCATTATATCAAACTTTATGAGCAGAGATTCGTATAGCCTACTGAAGATCGTCAGTTTTAATACTATTCTTTCGGTCCAGCCAAACTGCTACTTAAGTGCAGGTTTGTGTTAGAAAGTGTTTTAAACCATTAGGTTTGTCCATCTAAAGTTCAGAATACCACATTTACAACGCTTCCAGCCGGTACCCCAGTGAATGGATAGCTATAAACAAATGGTCCTGAAAGAGCGTTTAGGTGTATCGTTCCGGAAAGGATGTGCACTACTGATAATCGGTGACAAGTTGGAAACTCTTATTTTCAGATTCGAAAACCTATAGCGTTAAGCTTACTACGCAGGTGGCGAGCAGGTTTATGGGATTTATGTTCCCGGATTAGTATTCCGTAATCTGTGTAGAGTTCCTAAGGATTCCGTTACCATGGTGGTACACAAGTGGTCGGAAGTCTCATAGGCAAAGTTGTTGTTACTTGTCAACGGCCAGAGCGATGGATAGAGATAAACCGGTGATTTACCCCGGCAAACTGAAGCAGCATAGTTTTTTCTTCAGGGCACATGGTCCTGGGTGACACAATCAAGTTGAAATCGTTTTGGCCTCAAACTTTGTAGGAAATCGCGCCTTCGCAGCCGAAGTTTTGTTGTTTGCTTCGCAAATCTGGCCACATACCCTTTTCAGTAAAAATCAACGAAACTAAGTGACTGTCATAAACTCAATTACACCAAGCCGTACAAGGTTGCTGACATAATTAGCCCCGTTGAAGATTCTGGCCAGTTGTCTTAACGGGATAACTGCGGACAAGTTAATGTGTGAACGACACGAGCTAATGGGGCAGGCAAACTGTAGACTTAGAGATCAACGCGTCAAATCGGCTTCCAATTTAAAGGACGCGTAAGCGAGCCATGAGTGTAAAAGCTGTGTTGCATACGACGCCTTAAACTGTTATTTTTCTCTCGGTTTTGAAAAGGGTAGTGACCTCCTCACAACTATTCTGCTTCCTTAAATACAAACGTGTCAAAACCATTCAAGTATTGTTGATTTATTGCTACCATTCAGCCGTGTTAACGGCTAGCTGATCCTAAGAAGATGACTCTAACGAGACCCTTAGTGGTCGCAGTACCAGGAGAACTTGGTGTGATCAACGCAGTATTATGTTACAATACTTAGCCGATAGTTTTGTACATTGAAACCTATAGATGTTTGTGATCCAAAATAAATTATGTCAACATCCCGCAATAGTCTATCTTTGTTATGCCGAAGCTGGGTCTGAGCTCGAACTGTTCCATTGCATGATGTTCACCGTATGAACTCACGTACAACAGGTACTCACCTGCAAATTTTTACATCTTTTCCAGAACACTGAATTATTCCGAAACTGTCAATAATATAACTTCCAGATCTTATCATGAATGCAAATTTCCTGCATGTTAATGAGAATACCATCGATTTCCTACAGTAACTCAGTTATTGCGATTGTCAGTCCTCATCCAAACTCATCTTTACAGTTCACGGATCCAGAAGAAGGTTATGATGATTATTTTGTGACGTTTATGATTTTGTGATCATGATTATTATTTTGTCACTACACCGGAACCAAATGCTTCACTGATCTCTGAATCTGTTGAACGTCTGTGAACTTAGAATGTTATCTAAAAAGTGGTGTGGGTATCGACGTAAAATGGGGGTGAACAGAAGCAGAAAATGTAACCCAGCTAACGGCATTCGGAAGATAAAGCACCTCCGCTAATTTTAAACATTTACGCACAACCCATTCCAATTCTGTTCGATATTCAATGGTGTGAAAGTTGTCAGTTGTACATGATGCAATCTGACATCGGTACACCACTCACTAAGTAAATCTTGTCAAGCAACGACGCTTACGGTCTTTTGCCACATTAATTTCATACGAAGTGCAGATAAGATTGTTATCTGCACACAAACACACACACGTTATGTCCACCCTGGTCACGATATGGGTTTATCAGTACTAGAAAATGGACATCACGATTGAACTTACATCCAATAAAAACTGAGGAATATAGCTAACAAAAGCCAGTTATGCCCAAAAGTGAATGCGCCGGTAATTATCATTAAGAAGACCGCGCCGGATTGATTCACAAATAATCCATTTGTTTAAGATGAAACAGCTGCCAAAGAATTGAGATTTGTGGACAATTTTACTTGTAACATATGTAGGTATTGCTGAAAGCAAAAGTCATTTCGTCAACTTCGGGGTTTATCGAATGTGTTTGTGCAAAGGTCAAATCAAGGAATTGCACAATACACACCGGGAGATGAATACTTGGTGTTTGAACAGACAGGCTTTTAGCAAATCAAAATAAAACTATTGTTGAGTTGGGTTAGTAAACTAATCTTATTCAACCATGTCTCGTTGCGAATCGTTTTACGCAAGCACCCACAACCATGATTGATTTGTCCACTATGAAATAGTTTGATCTGTTGTCACTTCCAAGATTTACATAAGTGGAACCACTCACCAGTTCAGAAGCCTTAACACGTTGAAATGCAGTTAAAATACAATCACGAAAAGCACATCAAAGCTGTGCAAACGCATTATGATAGAGAACTGTTCGAAATCTTTCATCTACCTATCCTGAAAAAGTACTGGGTCAAGCTATTATTTCCAACGCTGACCATCAGATTGTGTCAGGTTGACAATATGAAGATGTGACTAATCCAGAATTAACAAAGTCAACGGTTTTGTGAAGAGTTTATAGTAAATTGTCTTATTCTAACACTTAAACAGTTTGCTGGTCACAACATAAGAAAGGTCATGTTTTTTACCCATTGTTGTAGATAAGCTCTAGAACGTTTGAGCCTCCGTTCTTTTTAAAAAGTGAAAACCACAAATCATTTGGACGATCTAACCGATATGGTAAGCAGATGTTAAACGGATGTTCACAAATATAGGCTGACGAGTTGTTAACAAGTGATCTCAATTTTTATAGCAGTACGTGTCTGAGAAAGAACAGAATAAGTGTACACCCTAATAACCCGTAATACCTCAAGTACTCAGCACGACAGATCGTGTACTTGTTGATTCTGATTTAAGAAACATTTACTGGAAGGTGTCGATTTATGAATGTGAATTTGAAACCGTACTCATTTTCAGTAAACCGGCTGAATAAAAACTTGCAACAAATTATCAGAAATTTTCAGAAAACTTTGTCTTTTGTTGTCTGCGGTTTTAATGTCGCAAGATTGGTTGGCTCATATCAGTGGCTCAAATTCCAACGTCCCATTGGAACAAATGAAGTAGATGCTCACCAAATCCGACATAATCTAGCAATGCAACCGAAAATTTGGGGCCGCCTACGTTTTCAGATATGAGAACCAGTTTGAAACTGCAGTTATTAAGTCTTTAACAAAAGGAATCAAACAAGCAGTTATGCGTTCATTGATCCATTTAGTGAACGTTGATCCGAAATAGGCAAACTCACCACCACGTGACTCGGTGGGCTGGACAAGAATTTTCCTAACTGTGCTCACAAAGTGAAATAAGCATATGTTACAGTGCAGATGGAGCTTTGTCATCAGAAGACTTCGTCCTCTAATCTATTCAAAATTGTTAGTTTGACTCATTGATGCTGAGGGGTTGGTAGCTAGGCAAGATATAAACTTTGGTCAAGCTGATTTTACACCCTTGCTGATCAGATGTCTGTGGGTTTAAGCCCCCGGGACTACGCTTCCGCAAAGAAGACACGCAAGTTTCTCAGATGTGAACCGAACAAATTCTTTCGTTTTCCCAACTCCGATTTGCAATGCGAAATAGTTCCTTCCGATTTCTAACCAGACGATTTCCGAACTGTGGGTATGAACTTGCTAAAACACTGAGCTAGCGGGTTTCGACTACTGGTTCTCAAGAAGTGGGGTCCACTGGAGCTGTAATGTCAAACAGTAGATGAACCAAGGATAGACTGCAGTATAATCTGCCACTGCACAAATCATGGGAATGTCTTATTCATGTGAACATCGAGTTAAGTGGACTAGACTATGTCTTATCGAATGCATGGGGAGTGCATTCTGGTCGGCTATTTTTCCTTCTTCAGTGCGATGGCTCACACGATTGACAGGATCAAAATGAAACACCAACACCCAGCTACACCCTTTGTCTTACTGTCCTCAAGAAACCAGTTCCTAAATCGGCACAGAACTTGTGTACTCCTGTAACTGGCATCTTTTCAAACTACTTGATGTTCTAGTGCATACTCAATCGACTACTTTTGTGCAGATAAATACTTTGCATTTTAAAGCTTCAGGCAATCAACTCAGTTGAATCCACTGGTCTTCGGTTTTTCAGATATTTCGTTATTTTCAACAACGAGATTTTGGAGACTGTTTTGCATTTTGTAGCTCTGAACGAACCGCATAAAAAAACTATATCATCTTGCACTATAATAGGTATTTATTCAGAATACACAACACCCCGCTGCACGTTTTTTCTTGCTGTCTTCAAGAAACCAGCGCCTCAACGTGCTGCAATGAAGATGCTTTCTGATCTGTACCCTCCTACTTATTTGGTTGTTTCCAAGACTATAAGTAACAAAAATTGAAATGTCACGTAATACCTCACTCAAAGCTTTTACTCAGTCTGGTATTTTAAAGATGCAGTTTATCATTACGGACTTGTTTGTTTACCTATTCACCTTCACCAAATGATTTTTTCTGGGACATTGGTACGGAATATCCATCTTTGCAGTTAGTGGACATGATCCAGCAAACTTTTGTTAAGTCGAACGTTTTATTGTTGGTTCGAGTTTTGGTTATCAGAGAGTATGCACATCAGTTGGTGTTACAGTTATGTTCAATTTAACTAGAAATGAGTAAAATTCACTCGGCGTCTTCGATTTTCCAAACCCATTTACCTTCGTTGTGAGGATACGTTGTGTACACTGAATCAATTTAGAAACATACAACGCGCAAGAAAATACACGGAGACATACAGGAACTTTCGTGACTGCAAAATTTCCGTTTCCAGTCACGGTTTCCGTTTTGCAGTCACGTTCCTCTGTAGACATAAACAAAACCTACTTGTCCCGGTCAATAAGTGTGCGCATTGTGACGGTCGACATGGGGACGAAGATGCCAGAGTTGTTTATTTTGTAATCATCCATAAACATCGATATAGCTGTTCATCTTCCCCTTTTTCCTTCAGCCGCTTTGGCTTCGTATCTCTCATACATATTCCAACGACAGTGTTTACCGTGCCCGTTGTTGATCTGTTCTGTTCACAAAATGTGTGTGTATATATATGTGTATTATAGTTTAGTTATAAGGATAGAATATCATGATTTTTAGCTCCATGCTCCAAGTATTCATCCGTTATTCCTAGATCACAGTTGATCTCATGATGTTACTCGTCATGGAAGTTGTGTAAGGAAGTAATGAGGACATGAGATGTAATAAACAAAGGTTATTTTGAAATTCTGTTGAGTAGAATACAAGTTTTTAAGTATTTGGGTAGAGCTGACGATCTGAAAGAATTGTAACTTCCATTATCACCCGAAAGTATCCTTGGATATTAAGTAGATATAAGATATATATATATATATAGATATGAGTAGATATAAGTAGAGATGGAATGAAAATACTTTCATCTTGATCATCTGGGTGGTCACGATTAACAACTGTGTACCCAATCTCATCACTTCAAGATTCGGTTGTTGTCAGCATCAAAGTTTCACATCGTTGTAATGCGAAGGGTACTGACGCAGACCTGTGTTTTGAAATTTCGGTAATTTTGTTTAAACGAAAGAAATGACTACGCGCGATACTCTAAATGGAAAGGTGGTTTACAAAACAGTTGCCCGGTACCAAATTACCACTAAATCTAGCCCGCAGATATGAATGAATTCGACGAACAGACAACAACCAAGCAGGAATCCGGTACACATTTCAAGGTTATTGCATCTTGTTTGTTTGGCAAACCTAACACCATGCATTATGATGTAAGTTGATTGAATGAAGTGAACGGGTGAACAAATATAAAGGCAGTCGCCGTTTGGAAACTGCTATATGAACTTGGAGAGATTTTTGTAGCCTTGATCTTTTTATCTGATTGCTTGTATATGGCCAATTTTGGACATACCTTTGTCAAGGTACTGTTGCACTCTTCAGCCTTTCCTGGCTTTATAAAATGAAGGTAGCATTCGACTGAAAGTTGCAGCAGCCTAAGCTACCGGGTTAAGTTTATCGGTGTGAAAATTTATTTCAGGGTAAGCAGAAAAATATTCGCCAACTAGTCCAGACAATTAGTTTTAGAAAATAATCATTACGAATCAAATACAATGTCTACGACTTAAAAAGAGGTGGGTTAACAAAAATGGGAAAGACTAGGTACATCAAATGATGACCACAATCATCCCTGTTTATTGAGAAGTTTCTTTCATCTACATAGCAAGCAAGGAATGAGATAGACGACGATGACTTTAGTAATGAGCAGAAATCAAGCTTTGAGATATTTCAACCGAACTACTCGGAAACACTGACGTGCTGGTTACTCTCTTTTAACCAAGAACTGAGTGCAATTCATCACGTTTCTATTTTTCTATGGTTTTGTTTTTCGAATTATACCTCCACGAATGTGCCGATAAACCAGATATCGTGTAGTCTACGTAATCTATCAAATATGATCAATTGGCGAATTGGTAGGCACAAAACAAGGCAATATATACAGACTGTGTCTTTTAACTATGATGTCATGTTTGGGGTGAACCTGGAAATCAATCACAATGACACGAGTAAATACCGTTTCTACCATATCACCATCATCATCCTTGCATTTTTATCAATAAAGTCAACCATGTTGAGAAGTGAAAGTTGAATTTGATTATTTGGTATTAAAAATGGAAGGCGTCTACCCTTCTGTCACTCAGCGATTAGGTTAGAATTTTTCTACTGACAAAGCATACATGAAATGTTTGTCAACCACTTTTATTGTTGTTGAATTGGGTTTGCGACGTTCGCTTTATTGAATTTTTACTATGATTTTTTGTGTGTAAACTGTACGATGCTGGTTGGTTTATGGTTTCTTAAACAGTATTCTGTTAAACATAATGATTTCAGGGTTTTATAAATGATTGCCTTACCGTTATTTTACCGCTTAATTTTATATGCTATGATGCGGAATCCAGAATTTTAAAAATCAATGACTACCTACTGAGCAGGTCCAGAGACAGGAGTACTAGTCTCTGAGTGATAGCCATCTAAATAAGTTGTCACATAGAGCCAACAGCCTATATTTCATAATGTTATATTTTGTCAACAGACCTTGAATGAGATCCTATACGGACGTACTGTCTATTAGCTTCAGCGACCAATAAATTAGTACACAAACATAGTTAGCTGGGTTCATCAGTATTGGGAAGGTGGATTGACCATTGTCCTCCATCACACTAACGTGTACAGAACAAGCAACATGGGATCCCGAAGAAATATTTTCAGATGGTTTGTGTAGCATCTCACAAGGCCATTTTCAAAAAATGCAAGGCAAGTATACCTGACCAGCATCTGAAGTTATATCACTAAACGAATGATCGGGTTATATCATGTGTCATTTAAACTATACCCAAATATTTCAATAACAGGTCGATGCGAATTCAGATGGGACACACTTGTGGCTAGGATGTGACATTTTCATAATATTCTCTCAAAAGTTATGGAATGCATTCAAAAGCTAATGATCGTTTCATAGTTGACTAATGTTTGTTCTGTGTACGAAAAACAGGGGTGGGACATGAAGACAGGTAACTAACTATGCGTACGTCTTACATACAGCATCTTGCAAGCTAAAAATAAATAGAGTATTTTCTGAAAAGTTGTTTTTCAGGAGAACCCCCGAAATACTTATTATTTTATCTAAAAGATCACACAGAAATGTTTTGCTTGTCAATTTTGCAATAGTACTAAAACTTGTGGATGACAAATCAACAGGACTGACACAAGAAAATGGATCAGGGGTTTCCCAATATAAATTTGAGAGTGGCCATCAGCGCAACGTGATGTAATATCGGTTTCGATCACGTTTTGTTCCCTCTACTCACATAACATTTGAGTTCTTAAAAAAGTGACGCAGCTCTTCCGATGATACGTAGCTTGACAGTTCGAAAACCTTCCAGACAACAATCATACAGATGGTCAAAATTTTCCAACCGACAAAACCACATTTACGATTTACTTGCAACTTTACAGATAGGATCATCGGCAGAATTCAAGACAGTATGCTACATATGATTTCTTCTGGTCATCGTGCATGTGCAAAGTTGACAAGCGTTTTCTATTAGGCACAGAGCAGAGAGTTGCTACACGGCGTTGAAGCCTTCTCGAAAATACTAAGTTGTCCTACTCTGCTTGTGCAGCCAGTAACCGTGTGGAAAAGCGGGAATCCCATGATTTGATTATTTCGAAGTATTTGCATTATGGTGGCTGACGTAACCTTACTAGATATATTCACTACAAACTATTGTGGCGTACGTTTCCAAGTAGGAATTCTGAGGTGTTGTTGTTACCAAAGTCAAGGTTAAATATATAATAACCAAAAGAATTGTGTATTTATATATATCAGCTGAAGATTTTGTAGTCACTTTCATTTATATAAGTTTTATGATGTCTTAGGTTTGGTTTGGTGTCTCAACGGATTGAGTACCAGTGATTTATGTTGACTTAATAAATTAATTAATTAGTTGAGTGCAAAAGATACAACTAATATGACAACAAGGATTGTTTTTTCCCTTCAGTAACAATGCCGTGAGATTACAGTCACTGTGAGTCTATTATTTTCCTTAAGACTAACAACCTTGAAGTTATGAGTGGTGCTTTTTTAAGATCGCTTTTGTCCGCAATAAATTTTGTAAGGTTCTACTAAAGCAATAGATTATACCATGATCGGCGGTGGTCCACCAGCCGCTTCATGTGCAATACGCTGAACTATAGTTTGAACTCACCAGGCGATTTTCAGTCAACAAATAACAGTACGACTTTCTTGGACAGCGTAGACAAGCTTTTCTAGGAATTCGGTATAAATTCTACACTTCGACCAAAATCAGGCCTAGTAGAAATTAGGGGGTATTTTTAACGAACACCAAAAGCTATTGGTTATCGTGTATATTCGTTTTACTGACCGTTTGCTTGCTTGGTCTGACTAACTATCGTGCTTTTCTTGCCTCAGCGACAGTGTTCAGTCTCTTGACTATTTGTCACGATATTTTTGGTTGTTCTATGCCATCTGTCGTATTCGATAGCAATAACCGATCAGTCGGTCATCAAGTCGACAAACCATTGATCAGTGTACTGTGATGATGAGATTATACTTGCCTGCTGGAGTCAAACACAAGTTCCAGTCAGGTTTACAAGCATAGTCCATCAGATCTAATTTCTATGCATAATAAAGTTCGTTTCCATTCGGATGCAAAGTCTGAAGAATCCAAAAGTTCTCACTTTGGCTCCGATCTTTAGTGTACATGGGCTAAGACACTGGTTCAATGATCTGTCGTGTGAGTCATATTTCTGATACCAGGAGAGCATCTGGTGAGCAGTTATAATGAGTGGACCGTCCAGCATTAACGTGACAAAAAAACAATGTGAATCTGTTGGTACACAAGAGTGTGCACACAATTTCCACTCCAGAAAATCCCATATACATTTATGGTTGAAACTGAAGGCAATTCCCTGACAAGAGATGAACTACCTTCCAGCAGAAGTAGCTTATGTAAACATGGGTTCCTTCGCAAACCGTGGCAACTTTGTATCCAACCTCATGTCCTTCATGTTTGCTACTTCTCGGTTATGAATATTATTGTCTTTCAATCGAACGCTAACAATATATGTATATATGGATACATAATATTTATACATATATATATATATATGTATTCCGTGAATGGTTCCACTCGAACAACTGTAATCCAGTCGTCCTCTCTTGTTACTTATGCTCACTGTGTACTTATAACATTTCGGTTCTATTTCCCTTCGAGTATGAGTTATGAAAACCGTTTTCTTAACTCCCCTGTTCTCTTGTGTAATACACCTTGAGAATAAACAGAAACTGATCCACTGCCGATTTAGACTGTCCAAAGCTTTCTACGGTACTTCGACGGCTGAACGACACTTATACGAACGCCAGACTGTCAAACTCCTAAACTTAGTGTGTGGTATTATTGTAGGCCTGTGAAAAAATTAGAGTTCCATGTTTGAGGCGGTTTGTTGTCAATATGTCGGCTGTGATCAGACAGTATTCGGAACGCGGCTGAATAGCAGTGCGGCTGTGTAAGGTGGATGAAGCAAATTACATCTAAAAGATAGGATGCATTTCATTTTAGAGTATCATAATAAACACTGGCTTTACATCAACGACTCAAGTTTTCAACCACTTAAACGCTAACTGATGCGTGGTATGAAATCATATGTACGTTCAAAATATTAGTTTTCTATGTGTACAACTAAGCGAGATGTGAAACAAAATCTGATGTCCGTATAATTAGGAAACTTGTCGTACAAAGCTTGGAAGAATGAGAACGTTTTGTTGGTTATTGATTTTGGGATACTTGAAAAACAACCACATTCATGGGCTGTACGAAGATATGTACAAAAGTGTCACTATGCAATTTTAAATTTGACTTTAACAAATTTTTTGTGACTTTGAGTTCGGAATGTTCAGTTGAAATGTAGGGTGTAATAAGAGCATTCGTCGTGACATACAAACAAGAAGAAATGTGGCTTTCAAAAGTCCACTGCACAAAATGCGCGTGTTGGGATCCGTATGAAAATGTGCTAGAAACAACTGTGCAGGTGTGAAGTACTGTTTCAGATCTGACCCGTAGTTACCACTGCAATATGATTTGATAATATGATTATATATGATGATAATATGATAATTGTGTAATACAACAAATGTGGCTGGGACAGGGCGAAGCCGATTAACATATTCTCAGCCATATATGCAAAACGCTAGTTGAACATTGAACATTTCTTGAAGTGAACGAGAAAACTAACGGATAAACAACGGAACTGAGATTAAAGTGGAAGTCCATGGTGCACAAACTGCGTAGAACACCCTTTGCCAACAACCTGTGATGACGACTGGGTCATACCTTTCAGTATGATGTTTCGTAAAGACTGTGGAGGTACGTCCAGGGGGTAAAGAGGGTCAGCACTGCGTGCGTAAGAGGCAGTAACTTGAGGGGTTTTGTTAGTTGGATTACAACCTTTAACATGTCGCAATTATTCCGTTGACGTAGTGTAGTTGCACACCATAACGTACCTGTGCAAGTTTTTGATAATAAACAGACGAGTTACAAATGAAATGCTCATACCCTGCAAGATTTCTACCCGTCCCAACGAAGATTAGTTCATATTGTTGGCTTCATCTTGAGTGTGTTCCGAGTTATCCCAACAAGCACAGGAAAGACTTCTGAATGGTAATATGTGAAAGAATTTTATTCAAAATTTTGGGCAAATGGAAGAATTGAAGTGAAGTTTGAAAGGCATGGCCTTAAGAATTTAGGTGAAGATTTCCGGTGTACAGATGGGCCACATTAAGACATTTTGTGGAGCGGCAGCTTGTACGGAGTTGAAAAGGCGTACTATCTAGCCATCCTGATTGCGAGTGAAGAGAAACCGTCATTTCACAAGTTCAGTTTCACACGCTGATTCGCAATTGTTCATTTGGTTTTCGTGCAAGTTATCAGTGTCAAGGACATTCACATTTCCAAAGGTCGAATAATTTTCGACATATTTTACACTCTGTTAATGGATAGTAGTAGGTAGACACTTAAAGTACTGTTGTAAACTGAACACCGACCAAGTATGTTTTCAACATACTAGTTGTGTTGCACACAGCGTCATGGCACATGACCATCTAATAGGTACATATGTCTGAATTGAATGTCTGATCGAGGTTAGACAGATCACTTCGAATAAACCTTAATAAGGGCAAAACAAGAGTGTGCCGTGCTTTTTTTGGTGGGGTTCTGAGTTATAAATGAACTAATAAGCAGAACCGTTGATAATTTGTAAACAGTGGTCAGTTTATGTCAGACGAAATTTCTTAGTATTTTCTGGCAAAATTATATTATTGTTTCTCGAGGCTTGTTCTCAAACCAGCTGTGGGAGATGGGTTTGACTTTGGAAAGAGTTGATGAGATAGGGCATCGTGTAACAAACGTTGTTGGCACGAATGCACAGTTCAGTACAGTAACTGGTACAAATTATATGGGCAGTATTCACCACACAAAAGTATTGGTTTATCTGTGGCAGCTGCCATGATTATTATGAAATGGATCAACCTCCAGTCACTCAATTACCACGCTGGCAACCTTCCGCCGATGGACTTCTACGTGCAGCAGATGTCGCGCTTTTCTGTCTATCCCAGACGAATTGACTGAAGTCATCGCAAAAATTAACAGTTAGACAATTAGCAACTAAACATAGTAAAACTATTCTGTTACAAAGCAATCGAAGGAAGAATCACACGAGCAACCAAGTAAGGGAGCATAATTCTCTTGCTGAGGCTTATGCTGCCTATGTTGAATTGCCAAACAGAAGATTCCTCGGCCACCAGCGCTTTGGGCTCACAACAGTTGGGGCTGTGTCTATGGTTGACCGCGTTGTTGTCGTGGGCGCAGTCGTTTAACGATGGTGTCATTCACATCTTATCAGAGTAGTTTGACGAAGTGATCAAGGTGGCCGGAGCCATGACTGACTGGGCAAAGCTGGCGGCCTTTTGGGGGACAGATATGAGTCTTGAGGTGACAAGAATGGACCCCGCGGAACTAGAGTAGGACGTCAATTGTTGAGCACTGAATACCATGTTCGGAGACTATGGTGCCTGCCGGAAGGCAAGGCGACGGTTCGAGGACGCCAGACTGGGTCGTGAATGAGACACTGTAGTTTACATCTTGTCATTTGGGCGGTCTTGTTAAGATCCATGCCGCAGTTTGATAAGGATCCGGAAAAGTGCATTCTAACTGATCAGCTCACAAAGTAGCAGCTCACTACTGTTCTCATTGCTTGTCCGATGGCTTTGAAAGAACTGGCTGGCGTGACCTATCAACTACAGGTCAACAACTCATTGACGGTCAAAGAGGTAAAAAAAATGAATCAAGTGAAGTGAACGAACATTGGCCTACAATAGAAAAGCAATCTCATGAAGTATCAGCTATGAATGTTAGAAAAATAGAGGAGAATCAAATCAACGTTTGCTGCAGACGTAAACTGTGTCCTCTGGAAAAGAAATCCAGCAGTTGTTATTACTGACAAGATAGCAGTTCCGGTTTATTCAAAAATCAAAAGAGGCCTGGAATATTCTAAGACTGTTTAGTTGCAAAATATGGTTCTGCAAAGCTTCAAGGCGTCTGCCTTGAAATTTGGATATTCCGGACGATATTAGTGTACTTAGTTATCAAGAAAATGTGCAAAGTATTATATTGCTCCAATTCAGCCGGATTGACTGAAAGAATTAATGGTGTACTCAAACAGCGGATACCGATTAAAGACAGGGGTTGGAGATAAATGTTAACATTGATTCTGTTGGCTCACCGCTTTTTATCACAAAACATAAGTGAATTGCTGATCGAACTAATGTATGGGTGAGTGCCAAGCCTAAAGGTTGGTCAGAAAATTGGCTGGTGAACAGACAGACAGGTGGCTGCACGTGATTTTTCAAAGTGCGGAGCCCCGCACTTCAGAACCTGATAGATGCACAGGAGGCTGTCAAAGAACGGTTGGTCGCAAAAACACCTGATCATTGATCGTGTTCAAACCTGTCTGGAGATCATTTGCAGATACCAGAGGAGTCTAAATAAAACAAGACAGGGATCTAGGAAGTTCTTGCAGTATAGAGGACTGCTTGAGGCAGTGAAACCCTCAGACCCACTACATCTGGTCAGGAATAAGAGGCCTTGGGATCGGATTCGTGGAAGCCAGATTTGCAAATAGCATGTTAACCTGTTCAGAAGAATGCACACCAGATATGTAACCGCCATCACTGAATGTACGCATACCATTTCGAGAATAACGAGAGCTTGAACGATTTTCGTTAAGGCTGGAGCAATCGTTACGAATCAGTGTGTTGTGAAAGTGATCGACCAGTGATCGACTATATGTACGTCGTCAGGAGAATATCAAGGTAAAGAATCTCAAAGTAACCGGAGAACGAAGTAAGGAAAGCATCGCTGAGCAATATTATGAGAAATAGTTTTACAGACACTAAGTTAGCCTTGGAAACAGCGTGGCTGCGGACTTATCAATATGTGCAAATAAGCGTTTGCTTTTGATGTGCTGATAATCCACGCGGTATCTGTATCAGTTTGATGTCGAATTTATCTCTGTGTCACCCGCTATCCTGCGTTGCATCTCTTATCAATTGTGTGTTGATGCATTTACCGACTGGAGAGACTGATCACAAGGGGACAAGTTTTTAGAAGCATATAACTTTTTACCAAATTCTTTGACAAAAATTGCTTCCAAAACAATGGAAGCAGAACAGTTGCTTTTATCTGATGATTCCACCAGTGATCTAGAAATGTCTGTAACATTTTGTCAAGTGTGTTTGGAAACGTTCCTGAGAACAATCTTGTTGAGGAGGAAGTGCACGTGCAATCAGAAGACGGAGGATAGCATTCTACCGGGTCGGACTCAACGTTAGACATACAAATATATCTCATCTTTTCAACGGAAACGTCGATAGTATGAAGAGACGGCTTCAGAGTACAGTTTCGAATAATTGACATATACGAACCTTTAAAGAATCTTACTTCCAACTAAAAAAAACCGCTGGTACCAAATACTTTTAACCTAGACTTGGTGGGTTCCCGTTTTCTCTGCCCTCAAGATGCACTGTTTCTAAGCAAATGTGTCTCAGGAGTAGTAGGTCGGAACCAAAGTATCCATGTTTCAAAAGGCATGAAACAAGGCCAACTTTTAAGAAATTTCCTGTGAACATTAGGCAAGATCTTCACTGTCATGTTAATTGAATAGATAATTTGAAAGTGACGACTCGTTAGTCAGCATCATACAAGTCGCAGTGGTCTATGATCTATTGTTCTTCTAATGAACTCCGTCATCTTGTTAACAGCAAAAACTAATTCAAAAGGAGGTTTTCTTGATTTATTTCAGAAAGAACTGTCAGGAAAATTTGTTAGTGCAATCTTAGTTACCCGAACCAATATGGATAGCACAAACGAGTAATTTCTATAGGTGTTGCCGCATAGTGCTGTCTATTGCAACAGAAGCCCCAGTGATATCGGGACGCTACACACAATAATGTATAAACACTCAGTTCTCTTAATCCAGTTCACCAATAACGACAGAGGACATACGTCGCGAAATATCAACCTTTCGTTTACTCACTTCAGTCACGAACGTAAAACATTAGAATATACAGGACGTGTGGATGGTAACAACAATAAAAACATTCAACGATTGGGTTTACATGAAACAAGGACTGTTATCACTTCCAGATCATAAAAAATGCATAAGTCAACAATTTATGCATACACAAGGTCAGATGGTGAGTAGTGATTAACGTTGCCCAGGGGAAAGTAAGCAATTTACGTGTCCGATTGCGCAATAATACTTGAAACAAATTGTCGGGGTCAACAACGTGACCTGTTTCCATGATGTGTTTTGCAGTGGATGAGGTCGGATTTCGTCTCAGTCGCTCTGTTGCCACTACCTATTGCATCATCGCATGCAGCAACCACTTAGGCATATGTTCAACCACTCTTGGTCGCGGTTACCGTTCTGTTCCGCCAATAGAGACGTCAACAAAATTGCACGTGAACTGATAAGCTGCATGTAGGCAACGATTACGAACAGGCTGAGTGACACTCCTAGTTGTGAGTAGCAATTGCAATTCAGCAGCAGACTATGTACGGTTTAGAGTAGACTATAATTTTTGACTTACGTCAGTTGTGATGTGATCGCCTTTGAAAGAAAGGTTCAAAAAGACCTGCTTTTTAGGAACCGTACTCACAGTAGTCGTGATAAGCCTTTTCCGACTGTGAATATCGATTAACTTCTCGGGGTATTCCTTTGCAAGCAGCATCTTTTTTAACCCATCCCCTCTCCTTGCAAGCAGCCATCGGTGCATATCTACCGGGCTCTATGAAACAGGGTTCGCACCAGACCTCGTTTGTAACTGGCGCAAAAGAAGAAAATTGCAAATACTGACCCCTCCAAATGGCCCTGTGGTGCACAGAGCACTGTAGTGAGTCATCCTTTCGTCTAGTGAGTAAAATGTTTAGAAAAGATAAACTTTTAAGTTGAACATCACCTACAATTGATCGCAGCTGTCACAATCCCATAGACTTTCCAGTCGGCCCCTTTCGAAAACAAGCATTAGACTCGAGTTTTGTTCTCATTAGAGCTCGTCAGTAGTGCTTCTTTTCGGAAGGGGCTGACTGGAAAATCTACGGGAATGCGACAGCTGCGATCAGTTGTGGTAAATTTCTACTGGAAATTAACCAAATCCCCAACTACTCATCAGCAATCTAAAAGTTAAACTGTTGTTTGTTTCCTCTTCACCAGAAACAGAAAGACTGAGATGAAAGGAGTTAAGAAAGCTTGAATGTGAAGCAAAATGAATATTAGCGGCAAAATTCAAGATATCATCTACGTATCTTTTATAGAGGCTGGCACCATCTATAACATCAGATAGTTTCAATTCTTTCGTTCCTAAAATTATATCTATAAGCGATGGTCTCAATGGACTATCCAACTCTATACCATAAACTTGCTTACAAAATGACATCTCAAAATCAAAACGGACATTCTCTGTGCCCAAAGCGTAAGTTCTTTGAGGTAATCAAATGAGAGACAAAAAGGCAAATTTCGACTGGAAATAAAATTACGCAAAGTGTCAACTGTTTCTCGGAGAGGACCGTTTGTAAATAAAGAGCCAGCATCGATAGAATACATTCTGTGTGAACTCAAGGATACGTTCTCTAAGGTTTATGCCAGTTCGGAGAATCTTTTGCACAGCGAAAGGTAAACATCTGACGGATGGGATGGGGAATGTCTACAAGCCATCTGACTAGCTCATGTTACAGTAAGTTTTGCACGCATAGGATTGGCGGTAATGGGATACCACACATATGCTCTCCTGGTGGTGTGTAGGTTCATGTTGGTTTCATTTGTATGTATTACAGTTCCCAGGTGTACCCATGTAGCAGTAAGGTTTGTAGTCTTCTTAAGGTCTGTTTCTTTATCATAATGTCGTTGTCAGTCGTACTGTCTGTGTGAAGTTTTCGTGTCTGCAAGGATACTTTTCACTTTGGACTCATAATCAGCTTTGTTCATGATAACTGTAGCAGAACCATTATCTAGCTGGAAAAAAACCAAGCCTTTCATTTATCACAGTTGCTTTAGAGCTCCATAATGTTCAGATATCTCACGTATGTCATACCTACTTAAATGTTTTACGTTTGTCACTGAAGATTGTAAATGAAATGTTAACACCTCCTGACATATGTCTTCTACCGTTATCTGTGAAATGTATAACTAGTGTAGATTTACCATGATCGTTCCATTGCAGACGATTGAAAATAACAGGCTGGTGAGTGCAATCAGCAATTCTATGTTCCGAAAACACGTTGAAGGTAGCTAAACAAGAGTATGGTACAGAATGTTCATTTTACATTACCCTTCACAACAAAGCTGTTAGGTGACGCTTACTTGAGTTACGATTCTGTACGCATTGTGCTAGATATTTGGACATAACAGCAAAGAGTAGAGACAAAACCGCCAGAAAACAATTCGATTGGGAAGATTCACCGTGATCTAGGCGGTTAAGCAGATTTTGTTAACAAATAGTGGGCAAGTGGGTATGCAGTAAACTCTAGTCTACTAACAATTTAATACGCCTTTCCTGAACAGCAATCGAAACGTAGTCCAAACAGGCATCGAACTAGAGAACGTAGTGGGGTTTAGAACCAAACCGGATAAAACAGCAGCTATAGAGAAGAAACTATCCAAATTACTCCGTGGCATGAAGTAATCAGATTTGATTGACGCACGCACGTTTGAGCGCATCAGACCAACGGGACCGGTTATTCCACGCCTCTATGGTCTCCCTAAAGTGCACAAAGATGGAGTGCCCTTAAGACCGATTCTCGATATGTACAATTCTCCGTACCATGCCTTAGCCCAGTGGCTAGTGGAGCTACTGGAACCAATCAAATCGCAACTGACTCCATTCAGTTTAAAAGATACTTTTGATTTCGTCGACTCGGTTGATTCAGTGAATATCAAGAATCGAAAATGGGTTTCCTTAGACGTAACCTCGTTATTCACAAACGTGCCGTTAAGATAAAATATCCATTACCTGTGCGCTTACATTGAAAACAAACAACTCAACGTCGGCATTCGCATCACCAAACTAAAAGAGCTACTATTATTCTGCACTTCAAACGTTCAGTTTCAATTCAATGGAAAGCTCTATAGACAATGTGATGGCGTAGAAGTGGGATCTCCGTTGGGTCCGTTGCTTGCAGACATGTCCATGGCCAAACTAGAAACCAACGAACTACGCCATTTCGATAATTGCTGTCTCTGTAAACGTTATTTAGACGATATATTTTGTTTGATAAACGACGAAGATGACACACGGTCTCTACTAGCTGAAGTTAATCGTGCGCACCCCAACATCGCATTCACTGTCGAATTAGAGATGAAGAGCCAACCATCATTTCTAGATGTTGCCATGCTTCGTAGAATTGATGGGTCAGTTCAAACAGCAGTTCATAGGAAGAAAACGTGGACGGGCCAGTACACGCAATTCTTCAGCTTCGTTCCGTTGAAGTATAAGCGGAATTTGGTTTGCTACTTAAGAAGCAGAGCCAAAAGGATATGCACTTCAGATACACTATCGGATGAACTGCAGCACATTCGAGATGTGCTAAGTCAAAATGGATATCCGCAACTATTCCTGGACAGGAACATGCAACCAAAATTTGAGGCATGAAATTGTTCAGACGGTGGATAAGAAGCCTGTATTTATCACCCTATCATACAAAGGGGGAGCTACTAGTGAAATTATCACCCACCGAGTTTGTAATGCAGTCGACAGTGCAACATGGGTCATCGTATCGTTCAATACCTGCCCGGTACTGATGCCACACCTCAACGATAGCTTGTCTAGGTTTTCTTCGTATTTTATGTTTATTCTCTCACCTGTTGTTGTCAAGCTGGTTACGCTGGGAGAACCACAAGGCGGCTATCAGAAAGGATTCGTGAACACCTCCCAAACTGCCTTCGCAACGGTTCGATAAAGCCCATTTCCAGTGCAATTGGTTTTCATCTAATTGACACTGGTCATCGAATTGAGCCGGATGAAACCTTCCGAGTCATCTACAGGGTTCGTCAAGCCCGCTCCAGAGCTGTCAGATTGCGACTATTATCAACGGCCGAGGCAATTGCCATCAGACTCTACAACCCCTGTCTGTGTGCCCAAAAACAATTTGTGCAAGCCCTACATCTCCCTTGGCCAACTATTCCACAACCACTTGAAACCCAAAGCAGGCGTGAACCACTTGACACTGCCGAATGCATGTTTCACGGCAGGCACGAGTGATAATGCCACACGTTCACCGACACTCCCACTCCCCCCAGTAAACTGTGATCCGCCCTATGTCTATGATTCTAATGACACATTTGACCTGCTCTAATTTTTCATATATAAAACACATGCACCCTATGTAATTGTAAAAGCCCGATAAGTATTACCGAAAACAGCTGTTCGCATAACTATGAATTCTATGGGAATCTGGAAACGGTTCAAACCGTATATCTCCAGCAGTGTTTGGAAATATGACAAGTAGTTAGCTCTATCCTAATCTTGGACCAACAGCAGCAACCAAGAGAGGAAGACTAGAAAGGCGAGATGGGCTGCTGCCCACTCGGAGGTACTCAAAAACGCGCCAAGCCAAAAGTGCGTGGAACGTTCCAGCCCGTTAAACAACGCTCGAATAGGTTTGGGTTAAACAATCCTGAAGAGTGGAATAGTAATATCCAAGTGTACGCTGTATGTTGGCAGTGTTGCAGGGACAGGATCACATGGATGCGATGAGGAATTGTACAGTCGTGAAGTAGCTCACATCCTCGTGTCCGTGTAAGGCTGATGTGCCCACTCAAATTAGGGTGTATGTCATGTGTGCGCAGTATTGCTAATCACTGTCGCCCAATGTGTTCCGGCCAGTTGATGACAAACATTTCAAGGACTAATAGGCAGTGCAATGTTTGGAAACAGCGTGTGTCATTAGCTGATACTTAAAAATAAGCTGTATTAAAAATGAGAAAGATATATGAAGAAGACAGTTGTTCTCTTAATGACTGAGGAGTGTGTGCCGTTTCCCAGTCTGTTGCGTAGCTGGTGAACTTTCCTGAAGTTTTAAAGATGTGTGGCAGAATCTGTTTGACAATTTTCCGTTCTGTGGTCCCGTTTGTGGACTGTCGTTGTATTTCCAGTTAACCTGGTTTGAGCTGCTAGTTTTTAGTCACGAAGGGATGTTATAATGTAATTTGATGCGTTTTCATGCGTTATGTGCATAGTTCACTCGATACAGTTAACCCAGGCGTATCGTCTGGTTCTCCAAACATTTCTGCTTACAAAACGGCGTCTTTTACCTTCGTGTAAAAAAAGTACCAGAAGAATCACCTGGTTGAAATTTCCTCACAAAACTCACATCATACTAGTACTTTTGGGTTGAAGGGATGGTGTACAGTTGTGCATTTCTACTGCTGTAACTTGCAGGCCGGACGTTTTGGTTTTGGTTGTGTGTTATACTCATGAACCAAATGTTGTGATGGATTGCAAACCGGAGGTGCGAGTATTCCAACTCTCAGCGTAATATCTCAACTTGGCGGCGAGTTACGTCCAAAAACCCATAGCCAGCGGATTACGGATAACACGGGCGACCGGATGAGCCATAGCTAGACGAGATCAGACCAACGGACGATGAGCGACAGACGAAAAACCCCAAACAAAAGGCGTCGGTCACAAACGCAAACTGGGCACAAGTGCACACGACGTGTGACGGAAACCGGGGGTGTTTGTGGACCGAAATTCCGGTTCATAAACGCGGGCGCGCACGTGGTGTAACAAAAGGCGAGTTAGATGATAAAGAGCGTGCTTCAATGAATGCCTTTTCGCTACAGAGTTTACAGCATGAAGACACTGGGAGACAACAGTCCTCTGAAGTAAGGGTCCCATAGATGATTCTGTAGAAATAGATAACTGGAACAGTCATGAGCCAGAAGCCCAGTAAGTCAACACACGACTATCACAAACAAAAACCAAAATGGCGTTAATAGTACAGCAGCACTTGCGCGCCTGCTAGTCTCAGTCCCGCTTCACGCTATGCGGCAAAAGCCAGAGTAAACTTCAAGCTTTATATGTGGACCTGATAGGAAAGTAATCAGAGCAAATAATTCCTTAACTGAAGTTTAGTCTTGTCGGATGTGTTCGGCGGTTTCACTCGATTGGGTCGAATCCCATTCTCCTCAGAGCTTCTAAAATTGAGATTCAATGAACTCTCATATTTTGTGCCAGCTTTACGCCGAAGCTTATGTGTTATCGTTTATTACTATTCTGAAAGTATGTTCTATCTCCAAGGCCGTGGCTCGTTTCGGCATTTTTCCCTCCAACCCGTCATCCGTCGGCTCCCGAGGGAGTGATTCTTTACGCCCGGTTAGTATTTTTTCCCGGGCGATTTTTCCGTTTCACAAGAGAGGTAACAAATTTAAACCGACCATCAGAAATCCATTGGGTGGAACATCTGCTAAAGTTCACCGTCCATGGAAAAATTAACCGAATGTTCAATAATCCCGTCATCCCACTTAATTCTGGCGGTATTGCGGATTCACTGTTCCTTGGATTTCTGAATCGTTTTCGAACACAAATGATCAGAAACTATCATACGGATAAGCGATGACTAGCTTAGTTAAGCAGGGCTAGTCAAGTTTATTTGAAAACCGCTGAAGAAGTCATTAAAGTAGACCCCAGTATGCACAGAAACTGGCAGATTGCAAATGCAGTTCCGTGCAACTGTCCTGTAACGGAAGTCCGTTATTGTCCACTTCGCACGTTTCCGCGCCGCTCGTACTCTTACTTTAATGAAGCGAAATTATAGACAACAAGTGACTTGGTGGCAACGTCCTGTGTCAGCTAAATGGACGTTATCTGCATTTCCTAAGCCCAGACTAAGTTCCTCTTCTTGTTCTGAAGTTCGAATCGTGAATGTGTTATAACGGAAACCATGCTGGAATTCTGAATCGTGACTGACTGTTACGAGGCAGGATCTCAATTATCGTCTTGATTTTTGGACCGGGAACTTCTTAATGTTTGCCAGCTTTTCTGGTAGTGACTGAATCTTTCCGTTACAAATTGTGTGTCCCAAATGGACGATCACACTTCGCTCGATTTAATATGGCTTACTGCTCAACTTTGGGCTGGTTTCATCGAATGGTCGTGTCACTGCCGTGATTCTTTTCGGTGTCTTCGCATTTGTCTAGATAACGTTATGATGCCGATCATATACACGGCTATTTCTTTCTGATGCTCCAGAAGGTGAAATAGCAATCGTGCAAAGGTGGCTGAAGCGTTATAAAGACTAACCGACATCTCAAATAATGCGTACTACTGTTCGATTGAAACGGAGACGACTTTTGTTCTATCTCTCTGTTCCATTGGTGGTTGCCAAAAATCAAAGTGCAAATTTATGATGAATATTAACTTACCTCTGTAAGGGAGTGCAAAAATCTTTCATATTTGCAATGTCAGGAAGCCACATTTAATGGTCACTTGGTTCAGCCCTCTGAAGTCGATAAAAATCGGTAGATCCCATCAGCTGTTCTAGTCGACAGTACCGGCGATTAAAACGGGCTGTTTGTTTGATGAATCATTTGTTTCTCTACCATCCCGTTTAAATGCGTCTCCTTTTCTGTTATCAGCTTGAATGGTAGTCTCCTGTCTATTTCTGATGAGTAGTCGGGGATTTGGCTAATTTCAAGTTGAACATCACTCACAATTGATCGCAGCTGTCGCATCCCCATAGACTTTCCAGTCGGCCCCTTTCGAAAAGAAGCACTAGACTCGAGTTTCGCTCTCATTAGAGCTCGTCAGTAGTGCATATCATCGCCACTGCCGGGACTTGAACCACGGACATTCAGTTCATGAGGCAACCGTGTTTACCACTGCGCCATTGATCTCACGTTAGGCACGACCGAATTATCATATGTGAACGCTCAACCACTTTCGCTTGTGAGTAATGATCAGGTTGCCCGATCGTCTCGAAATGGAGACACAGTTACTGTCTGTTAGAATTTCACAGATCTATCGAACCTTCGATTCACTTACATTATCTATACTGATAATCTATATTACATAGTAGATGAACGAGATTATCAAAACACAGCTTAACGGCTTGGAACAAACAACCTGTCAAGGGACTGGAAACGACTCTTTTCGCCTGGCATCGTTGCTTTGTTTTCTTGTGACACAGTTTCATAACATCATTACTGGCAAGCAGCTCCTTTTCATTTAGATCGTCGTTTTTATTCAGTCAGCATAGCAGACCGACACCTATCATCGTTTCCTTTGCATTATCGACCACTAACGATGCATGGCACTGCTGTACCTGTAGCATTGTCCCTCTTGTCGTAATCACATTCCACCTGTCTACCTTAGCGGTCAGTCCCTTTAGTCCGCTTGTGGTTGGCACTCCAACCGGCGTATCTATTGTCTGTTGCTCTTCCTCAGTCAGTACCTTTATTCGTGAACTGTCCCCACGATCGCCCGCCACATGAAAAAAGAAAACACATGCTAGGACAATGGCGCGCAAAACGTCTCGTCCTGTAATACACAAAGCAACGATGGCCGTAAACTTGTTCAAATGACCATCGAATTCTGGCTTGTTTGTCTCATCCATCTCACTTAGCATTCTTCATTTATTTCATCTCGTTCATCTTCACATTTTCTATCGTCCTCATCAGCTGGTTACTTTTCTTCTTGAGGTTACTGCCTTCTAACCTCCTGACTTCCGTGGATAGACGTTGTACAGTGTGAACTAGCTGGCCAATATCTGTAATCTCACAAGAATCTATCACCTTGAAATTTGTATGTCAGGATCTGAATAAATCAATTTGTCCTGTTATTTCTGGTCTGTTCTCATTAGACTCAAGAGCAAATGGTGCATTAGGTGTTGCTGACGAACCAAAGGGTCTTTAATGTCTCAACGTCCGCGTACATTAAAATTGGTCCGTTGCTAACTGTTATCTTTGTTTATCACTAAACTCTTGAATAAACGCTGTTACCGTTTCCGGATATCAGAGTGGGGTCTTTGTTGGTTTACTTAAGGGGTAGACAGCCTTCGCCGTTCGGGTGAGCAGTGTCTAAATTGTTGTAAACAGGTGTGCATCGCCTTCCATTCCATTGCACGCTGAAGTTGTACCCTGTTCTAACTGTCAATATTTTACATCTCGATCTGTGAGTTAGCCTGGCTAAGGAAGTTTTACCGTGTTGGGTTCAAGTCATGGCAACAGTGTACTGAAAAGGCTTTCGACAATAAAAGATCCTTATCGTCCGGTCTACAACGCAGTGAGGTTTTCATCTAAATTTGCACTTCTGCCTGGTTCTGCCATTCAGCCAGTGTTTCCTGTGGTGAACTTTTGTCTGTCACCTCTTGTCCGTTAGGCCCATTTTAATCAGTAATCACCAATTCGATTGTTCATGTTATCTGTGAATCACTAGTTGTGAGCATACTCAACAAGTGCGTTAAGCTACTCAACGGAATGACGGAATAATCACCTCTCCGACTTGGTCAGCTCTCATTCAGTGGGCCTCGATAAGATACAGTATGAACCAGCGGTATGTTATCCGTTATCGTAAACCACCATGACGCTCACTGTTTGACAACGCATGTATTCTCTGTCCATGCTAGTGTATTCTTCTTAATGAAGCAAGCACAAAACCGCTGCTAGACCACAAAAATGTGGGTTTTAGGTAAAAATAAGATGGGTGGATGGAATATCACAAATGGTCCCAGTGATTTTTCTGGATACAAATAGACTTCTCTTCTGCAACCTTATTCGAAAGCAAGCACCAGATTCGTGTTTTGCTGTTGTTTAAGTTCCTTGCAACGGCCAGGATTTGAACTTTGGTCGCACTTTCATGTGACGGCCGTGCTGATTAGCTTGTCAGTAGCCCCACATTAGGTACGATTGAATTAGACTTTTTGAAGTGCCAGCCACTTTCGTCTGTGAGTGACGATTAGGAAAGTCTATCTGAATGCCACAGCTGCGATTAACTGAGAGTGATGTTCTGGTTAGGTCAACCAGCTCCTTGACTAATGATCCGTAAACTAGACGTTGTACCTGTTGGTGATCCAGTAGAAATACTTGTGGAATACTTGTGGAGACGTTGGGCACAGGTATCACGTTGAAAACAGTATTCCTTTCTATACTGTAAACTGACGGTAGTCTTCGTCGTTTGTTTCCAATAGACCAAACCACTTGTGCATTTCGCTTCAACTATACGATACCATATGTTTATGCCAAATAGCATGTGACAATAAGTCTGGACCAGCAATGACGTGTGTACTCAGTAGCACCTGTTAGAACGCTGCGTTTATCCTGCTTTTTGGGTGTTTAAAACAGTTGTGTGCCCGGATGAATTTAGAACAGACAAGATGTACAGTGTAAGGACATTTCGACCAATCTCATCGGTCAGGACATACGACCGATTTTTGACGAGCAAGTATGAATTCAAGTGGGGGGTAAAGTAGGAATGAATCGTTAACTGTAATGAGGATAGAAAACAAAATAACAAGTGAACTAATGGAAGCTGGAATAGACCGCCAAGGGTTGGAAATATTCTATTCATGCTTGTTATGCTACTTACATATGTTCATCTTGACCTGGCATGCTTTTTGACTGCAGTTAACGACTTACCCAGATTTTTGCAATTATCTGAAATAATGCGTGCCTATCAAGCAAAATTAGTGTGTCGTAACCGATGAGTTCGGTCAAAATTGCTCCAAAAAGTGCGTTCTGCATATTGATCGGTTCACCATTTCGTGACATGATTCAGGCAGAACAAATGCATAAATAAGTGCTAATCACATACAACATACTAATATGACATTGAATTTAAACACAGACCACGGAACAAGCAATTTGGCAACTGCATCTAATGGGTTCAATCCACTGGAACGCGCGATGTACCAACTTTCACACAGATGCCATATTAGAAGCATTTTTGGCAATCGCTGGCTGAGGAATCGATGTGGGATGAAACGATACTGGAGTCTGTTGGAAAATCATGTGACAACCTTACACATATGAGGTGTACATATATCATTTTCCAAATTCATATTTTTAAAACGCAGACAATTTTTGAGTGATATATTCGTTTACTGCTAACTTCAACTACAACAAGCTATGTTGACTGTCTGTTTGAGGTTATTTACCGTTTCAATACTCCGCAGCTACGGTTCATCACAGTAAGTATTCCAAGAAACACACGGGAGTGAATTTGAGGAGTCCATTGGACAGTACAACATTTCATACTTACGGGCTGTCAGTAAGTTACACAACACATCCTGACTTCTGTCCTGAAGTTCACTAGAAGATACAGGTCATTTGCTATGGTTCCATATTAGCCTGTGGTCATTGTGGTGACCTTTTTAAAAGTACGTAGTCATCATTTGCGTTTGTTCGCGTTTTTTAACATTTGGTTCAACCTCAAGTGTTTGCCAAGTAGATGAACCTAATCATAAAACGCAAAGTTGTCTGGGTCAATGAACGTCCAATTAAAAGTTCCAAACTGTTAATGAATAGATTAATTTTTAAAATGTACGTTATATTTCTAGGTTATTATACAAAATGCTGGACGCTGTTAGACAAATATCCAGAAGCAGATTGGAGAAATAACTGTTAATGTTTGCAATTTATTCATACTTTCTCCTTTAGCGTGTTGAGTGCTCAAATGAACATTCGTATTAATTATATAGAAGCAGTTATCCTGTTACATAACCTTCTGGTAATTTCAAAACCTTGTTCCCCATCACGACACGTGGTCTATTACTGTTGTATGACAGGCAGTTTTGTTGTGAGTAGTATACTACTC
>JTDE01001244.1:51331-73657 GCA_014338405.1 Paragonimus skrjabini miyazakii
CTTGATGGAACTTCTGCCGAGCGCGTACACACTATTTCGATAGTCTCTCCTTGTCCTCCGTCTTCCTGGCATTCGCAGCTTGCCCTTTTGTTCCTGAACGTTGCCTGTGGGTAACATACTACTTACGAGTAGTATACTACTCACAACGAAACTGCCTGTCATACAACAATACTACATACCAGTAAAGTAAACACTAAATATCCTGAGCGAAATCCAACCGCTTTTACAAAACGGTGAACAATTATTTCACCCTCGCCCACGCAATCACGTAGGGCCTCTCTCATACTATGACCTAAGCACGATTCTCACGGAGAGACTGTATGAACAGTTCATTTATCTATCTGTTTTTCTAGTCTGTTGTCACGCTATACCGGTGTGTATCTGCTTTCTCTCATCTTCTGCTTGTTGTTCCCGTGATCTTCTTCATGCTATCACTGAAAGCCGTTCACACGTTACAACAGAAACAGAATGAGAATCAGTCGGTATAGTGTAATCAGTAAGAGGACGAATATAGCAAGTCTAAAATGTTAATATTCACAAGAATATTAAAACAACTGACGTAAAGCCATTGCTGTCGAACTTACGTTTACGGTGCAAAAGACGACATTCTGTACTATATAGTATCTGTTCTGAATTTCAGAACTTCTAAAATGAAAGCTCTTTGTGGCTTATCTTCCATTTCTGCAACATCCACAGGGGCCCCTCAAGTGACGCTACTTGGCTCGGTACCATTTCCAAATGACAGTTCTCTACTATACGATCCGGGGGAGAAATTAGGGGGAAAAGTGATAGTTTCAGACGTAGGACATTAAAAATCTGTGCTTCCTTGGAACGCATATTGTTGTTAATTTTAGAAGTAGTTATTTTAGACGGTTCGTATATATCTCATTCACACAAGGAAGCTTTGGCTTGACTATTTAAAGAAATTCACCGATATGATTAGCCATTTGTGCAAACTACAATTCATGCTTGATACCACAACACTTAAAGGCAAACAAAACTTAACCCCATCCAGTTTGTTTTAATAAAATTCAATGAATTGTGTTTGAAATAACTAAATTCAACCGACGTTAATAAGTAAATTCCATGTGTTTTATAGTTTCGATATGTGATAACGTTATACAGCCCCATGGACGTATACCATACAATTTACCTACATAACTTGCACATAAGTCTCATCAAATGCGTTATGTATAGTTTATTTTCTGAAGATTAGGCGAGCATATTCGTTTGTTTACCTTTTGACACACGACTAATGAAAGCTCATCAATCCATTAATTTCTGATTGCTTGTTCTACTTTGTAAAACATGAGATTTCGGCCCAATTCAATTCTCTTATTGATTTCATTTAGATAAAAACTATGAATTTTGAATACACTAAAGGTAGGTTGAAGCGACTCTTCTGCAATTCGGTAATAGGCACTTTTTAAAACTTCTGGTTGTATAGTGCCTATGTTCGATAACTGTTCAATGTAACTGTACATCATCTTCTCCATTAACAAAATTGCTACAAAATACTCTACTAGGTTTTCTCAATCGATGCGATTATTTGATCAGTGGTTTGCCCTAAGTTTTTCAAGGATGTTAAAATAATCTTCAATTTGTCCTGTCCCATCCCTTTCCGATGCTCTACTCGTCACTTACATTTACACAACGAGCATCCGTGAAACACGTCAGCACATTAACGATCCCGTGATCGTGGATGTACTTGGAACTACATCAGTGTCATTTAACCGCGGGCTTATAACTGTCATTTTCCAAAAGAACGATAGGACAGTTAATGTATTGAAGATCAATACTCTTCAAATAAAGGACGAACAATTACAGCCGACAGTTACGAACTAATTCTTCAGCAAGCACACAGATGAAAGTATACTGACAGAATCGACTAAGTTTACTTTGAAAGTGACTCACGGAAAGCGTGGTCAACATATGTGACTCGTTCATTAACATACTGTTTTCTCAAAGAATCTAAAAATAGTATCAAATTTGTGAATGTATCAACCGTTTTTCATGAGTACTCCACAGATCTCAGATTGAAAAACTGTTTTTATTTGGTTCATATCCAAAAGCATGATTCATTACAAGGATTTCGTAAAAATTAAATAATTCTTATCATTTTACGCACAGTTGCTGAAATGATACAAAACTCTTAAGTTAGATGACTGCAGGCGAATACTAACATTCTTGGCTGGGTTTCGGTAGGGACTTAAGGATCCGTCCAAACAAACGTCATCTCCTCCTTAACAAAAATGCATAAAGGCTACCACACATGTTTACCAGTGAAGCAGATAAGACCTTTTGCTCTATAAAGATTACCTCTGCACAATAACTATCCGGTCCATCAAAGTCGAGTACGGCTATTGTTAACTACTCTCGGAATCAAGATCATCCATACGTATCGCTGCGTTGCACGACTGTAACGCGGCCACTGTAGCGACACCAACATCTTGGTAGACATAGTTTTACGCGATGCTAGCAAAAGGTCAGAGTAGAGTAATATTCGATTCGGCTTTGCGAAACGCTGACGTGTACACACAAGTCATTAAAAGATGGAAGTTACAATCATAGACAAAACTGAGTTCCAGTGGAGTCGACCGCTTTGCAGCCGTCTTCTTGTCAACCAATAGTATGCACATTAGCATATGCTGAACTGACCTATCTACGGCCATCGTCTGTTGAAGTAGAGGCCGCTTTACTATCGCTATGTCAACCAAGTCAGTGAAATCGCAGTTATTGTTACTTCTGTCCCAGTGTGCATTCGTCGTTGCAAAACATCCCATCGAAGAGTGCGTGTCCTTTCGGACTATAGGTAATTCTAGATGTACTGTCAAGTTTTGATAAAAAGCTGGCGTGGGAACGTGGCGTGAACGCCCACGGCGGATTTTGGATGGGCTCGATTAAAGCCTTCTCCCCTTACCACAACAAGTCAGTCAATCGACCAGATACTACAGACTTTCGAAACACAAGCAGCCATCCTGCTATGCAATACACAGTATATATTTAATCTAGACGATATCAGCTTTATTGACCACAGGCATATTTTTTATGTCGCACGGCAACCCAGTGGGCTGGATGGTATTTATGATGACCTTAAAGTGATGCACTTACTCCCACTCACAATATGCTGGGTAGGAGGATTGGATACTAGCAAACGGTTAGCCCAGTGGCCGCATTCTCTTCCTATCGTTGTCAGCCCTCTGTATTGTGCGATCGGTTAAAATGACAGCTCTATTTACGTGGTTATCGTTCAATTAACCGTAGGCATGTATCACAAAAACTCCAACACGACGATAACGGAATCTTTAACTGTACTGGGAAACAACATACAGACTGCTGAGGAGTGTGAACCAACCAGGCGCATGCCAACTTCACCAAAATTCTGCATTGTAAAAGATGTAAACGTCATCAGCGTGAAGAATATTCTAATGAATCAACGGATTGACAGTGTTCATAACAAAAGGGAATGACTGTGTGGCCACCCAAATCAGTGTGATAACGTAAATAAAAACATGCACAACCAGTTCTTAGGTGACAAACCAGAGAATCTACATGTAATAAGATATATAATCTGAACCGAAATTTTTGGGCAAGTAAGTATTTGAATATTTGTTGTAATTAACAGTTAATCGTTCAGATTTTAAACTCGACACGGTATCAGTTCGTGTTTATTCTAAAGTGTATTAGTGGCTCGTGTTTTGTTGTTAGTGTGTATGGACGGATAAGTTGCAAAATCTGACATTCCTTAGGAGGCATTTTCAGTTAATGTGGAAGACTTGTTCTGTGGCGCATCCAACCTCATCAGGAATAGTTGCAGACGGTTGTCAGTCTTTGTTAAGGGGATGACCGCTGTGGGTCCAGTGGTGCTTTGGGCCTGGGACAATCGTAACTCGCAGAGTGGGTGGCTAGAAACTTTAGATGGCATGACGGTTATTCGGACTCCGTTGCGTTAACGCTGCCTCTGCTGGTTCGGGTTGTTTATGAAGTAAGTGAACCTAATGGCGTTGGGCGGTGAAAACCTCAAGGAAGTTGTTTTGTTGATTACATCTTATCTTTGCCTATAGCTCTCCTGTTTGTCTGTAGGTTTTTGATATCTCTACAATGAACGGTTGAGTATGGGTTTGTTCTTCCCAGTCGCCTGTCTACCAAATTGCAGTGGTTCGACGAAGTAGGACGGATGTCAGAATTCAAGCTAATTCCTCCATGACTCTCACAAATGCCTTTGGCTCCTTTCTTGAATATAGGAACTGTGGTCGACTTGTCCCGGCAGAATGTAATGTCCTCCATCGTTCACAAAAGTTAAAACAACTGGGTCAAGTCCACCACTAGCATCTTTCTACTTTTTTCGAAGGTTTTCCCAGTGACATCGCCCAAGTCAGAAGCCCCATCTCGTTTGAGGGCTGAAATGCAACTACGAACCTCAGTCTTAATGGGTGCCCCTAAATCCACCGACTAGGATGCTACATTGCGCATCTGTGGGGACAACACAGTAGAAGCAGGAGGTCAGCTAGATTAGATCTCTAAGTTTTCCGCCCAGCTCCCTAAACTTCAGGGCTTTTTATGAATGTGTGTTTCATTGGGCTCGCTCCTAGCTTCGCTGACAAAGGATCGCCTTGGTCCGGTACCATGTACAAGCCCGAATACTTTACCAGTATTCCCTACTGCAAAGGCTTCACTAGTCGAGCCTCATAATCGGCGATCAGGCAGTTTCTTACGGATATTCATGCCGCACTTGTTATATTAACTGTAAAAAGAAATGTTTTTTGGCATCTAACAACTCCAGCAACCACGAATCATCATGCCACATGCTACATGAATGATCTGAGATTTCGGTCATTAGGATCTTCGGGGTGAGAACTGCTAAGCCAGCTTTCAGGGCTAGTTTAGTACTTGTGCATTACTGATGGCCTGTTCAAATTCTTAGAAGCCATTCATTGTTGTCAATCGGGGTGTTTGCCCGGGGAAATTAAGAACAAAACCACAACGTACCAGCGTATAATCTGAATTTAAGTATGCGCCTCAATAAAAAAGACGGTCCTGAAGGCAGCAACGCTGACAGTCAACTGGCAGTCATGTGATCTGTTTGACAATAGGCCTAACTCGGATAAGGATGGCGCCAGGTATGACAATGAAGCACACGATATATAATTCTAGTTTTGTTTAAAATTTGTTTGCACTCCGCACACAGTTACGACAGCCGCCCACCATTTTACGAGCCATGGGAGCCAGCCAAACTCTGTTAACGAAACGAGACCTAGAACAAGTAAAGTAGTCGAACTGGGTGTTCATACATTCAGCGTGAACGACTATATCGTAACCATATGTCGACCTAGGGAGAGAGACCAGGTCCGAATAGAAGGTGTCCTTGACACCGACATCACAGCAGTCAGTTGGAGCATAAACAGACACGGTAAAATGATTTCTGCAGATTTTGAGTCCACAGCTGACATTGGTAGAACCTGCCGGACAGATGGCGAGTCACCTGAGGACTATGCCGGCTCCAGCCTGACCGGTGGTAGCGGCCGTGACATCACTGGTAGTGTGTAAGTAGTATCTGGTGAACAGTGCGGGTGCCATTAGTTTTATAATTTGACTACTGTCGTGGATTTTGGTTTCTGAAATGCAGTAGACATCGACATTAAGCGTGTCTGACTTTCATGTGACAGCGTCCCGTTGACCTGTCTGTTTTAGAGTGTGAACGTTGAAATTGTTAATTTGCATTCTGAGTCTAAAGCAATTCGTTCCTTTAGTGAACTAGAATAAGAAAATGAGAAGACGTAAATCATGCCGTATTTTCCGGAGTGACATTCCCTATATTCTAATCACGCAATGACATGTAACTAACTTTAAACATTAAGATAAGGCTCCATAGGGCGGAAGTCATGGCTTATGGGGTCAGACAGACAGACACGGAAGAGAATATTAGAAAGATGTTAATACTGACTACCACGGCAGCCGCAATGTCAACACAAACTGTTGTTTTTGGACACAGAAGGAATTATGACGTCTGCTAGCCAAATCCCCAGCGAACTAGAGAGTGTGTTTCTGCTGGCTTCGAAAAATCACAGAGAATGCCTCAAGAACCTTGACTCTTTGTCCTGTTTGGATTAAGTGCTTTGCAACTAATGTAACTGGGCCTCTACGGCCTCTACGCACGTGCCTGACGTTTCTAGTTGTGTTTGCAACCCATTGGGAGCATGCTTCTTGATACAAAAATCTAGCTGTCGGTTTGTTCCTCCTATGTAGCTCATAGTGCAACTACTTGAATAGTTGTATACAACATAAGATGCTAGAGACGTAGGCTGTTCGTTCGTAACCGAGGAGTCCGATAAGATCCCGGTTTGCTGTATTATAAATAGGTTTGCGGCCTTATGGGATCTGCTTACAGTAGCTGTTGGACGTCTTTTTGTCAATATCGACAAGCCGTCACCTAGAAACGTGAGTTTTAAGTACATCATCTTCTTTGGTGTCGTAGTTTCCTGTATTATTGGGGTAATGACACTACTATGTTCCTTGATAAATTGCAAGGGGGTACCGTTGAGCTGCAACGTATCTGCAAATGTTCCTAATTCTTGTGGTAAATTGTTTTCTCTTATATTGCACTGGACAAAAGCTTTCAAAATGCAAGTAAAACTGGTCGGTTAACTAGTTAACTTATACTTTTTTGCCTTACAGTTTGCAGATAATATCTCCAAAAACACGAAACCTCAACCACACACGTGGTCATATTTCGTCTTTTTGCCACACATCTGTACTAATTAACCTAACACCTGTTAATATTCACTTGCTCCATCTTATCGTCCGGTGTGTTCGCTCTGCCCCAAGCTACGAGCGGATATGCGTCTACCACAAACGTTTCAGTTTCATACAGGTGCTTACATTATGGTTCCAAGGTCACTAAACATTTGAATTCTCCAAACTGTTCGGTAGTTACATAGTTAGAAGAACCGCGTACACAACATATCCTCCTTCTCTTAGTTTGTTCGGTGAACCGGTTGAAAAGTAAATGAACAACGGTCGCATCGGTCGGTGAATGAATCCAGTGCATGTGACTTGAACAAAGGTACTGTTTTATTTTCCCCTGCAAAATTCTCTGTCAATCACTGGTGGTACAGTTGGTCTTATTTCAGTACTCACTGTAGACTAATCCAGCCGAAATATCACTTGAACGGTCATGAGTGCAGAGTGTTAACCGCTCGGTAGTTTAACTGTTGGTTTCGTGAATTGTCGACATGGCCTAGCAAGTTTAGGCATTCAAACCGGTTGTCTACTTTTGATTACTAGAGTGCCGTGAAACTCCTTTCTTTGAATCTTGTCGTCTTCTTGTGACTTTCGACTGCGCGTATATTAGGGTAATATTGCTTTAATCAACGTTATTTATATCAAAGAATACCGAAGATGTGTGGATGGAGCTCGACCCCGGCTGTATTACTTATAGCAGTATTTTCGAAATTCAGAAATAACAATGGTTGTCACCTGATATATTACTGAGTAATAACACGATCATTTTACTTCATGTAAATAAATTTCTCACCCAAGTTTGAAAACAAACCTTTCAAATCGGAATTCTTCAGAACTTTCTCACTTCACATTCCTTAAAACTCAGTAGTATTTGCTAAATTACTGCACACATTCTTTTTCAGGGTTCGTTGGTATGGGACTAATCACCTCAAATCAAGATTTTTCATGAACAGTCTGACAGTTTTTTGGTTTTACCCCACTTTACAATTTGCAATACATTATCATCAACTCTGTTAATCTTCTTGGATTTTCCCGAGTTTTTGTTGCTTCCCCCATCATCACACTTCTAAAACCCACAATATTCCCTAGTACGGCATGTGTACGTCTAACACAATACGTCGCACGGTGTCCACACTTCACATTCAATTAAATGAGATCAACGCATATTGCAACTATGTAAAGTCACTTGACATCCTTTTGGTGAATAAATAAAAACAATCGCAGTAAGTCGTCACGATAAAACCGCTAAATGAATCTAACATATGCAACTGCGGGAATATGTCAACAAAATACATTGCTTCTACCCGTCTTCCGAATCTCAACGAATAGTTTCAGCGTATTCTTTGGAAGTAATTTAAAATTGGTTGGTAATAAGTTCTTTCGCTCTAGACTTAACCTGATCTCAGTATAACCAGAGAATCTAAACTCCGAAAGGCACTACCTTGTTTACGTTCGAACGTGCCCCTAAAATTTCATTATTGGGTTAACGTCAAGAAAACGTTCTGTTCATTCTGATACATGTCATTGTCTAAAAAGGAAACACATTCTTGTAGTTTGGGATGAATGCGTTGGGATAGTGTTTTGCTGGAAGTTCAACTCGCTTTGCGTGTGCAATATGATAGAGAGTAGCAAACTCTGTTGAGTATATTATATTTGAGTATTCATTGTACGCTGCTCACAGGACATCCAAGTGCTGCGGACTTACAAAGAGACTACTTTTAGATAGGCATGCGTAGACGACGAATATGAGAGCTGGTGAAACGCACGCATTGTTCCCTTACCAACCGTGAGTCAGACATGTGTGCATTACTGACTGACTGATTAAAAGGGAAGTAATGAAGTGAACACGATCCATTGATCTGTTTCAAAAATTTCTATTTTTAAAAGGTGTCGAAAAATCGTTCATAAATAGAGACTTATCCTTCTGATAAGAACAACCCAGGCTGAGTTGTTCGATAAATCTGGTTGGGAATTCGTAATTTGGAATGTTTGCCATCGACCCTGAGCGGTATGTACATTCTGACGGTTGATGATGCGTGACTTTATTGGTGTAAAATTTGTATGAAGAATCTCCGTTCAATCACTACCGACTAATTCAACTGACCCACTTCCATAAACAAAGATGAAGCTTGTGAATGTACGCCAAGTACTTGATAACTTAAATACCCGGAGTATTTCTGTTATAAAATGGGTGGGAATAGATTAGGATGGAAGAAAAGAAACAACGCCGAAAAGTACTACTGGCATTTCTCACTTACACAGTCTCCTTTCCACAAATTCGTTTCCAAATGCAGAGCAACAATGCATACAAGACGAATGTTTTGAAGTTACTAAACTTTCCTTCACACGGCTGATCGTAAGAGGTCTATATTAACATAGCCGGCAGTAAGGATTACTGAATTCTAGGTTGATTGTACTCTCAGGTTTTGCATCAGGGGTAAACAGCAGAGCAATGACTAACATTCGATGCAACCGGAAGGACATGTTGACCGATAGATTTTAAGCTCCTTAGTCGTCAGCTGTCTAAAGCTGTTAAACTCAGTTATTGTATTAGTTTTCTGTTTCATACCTCAGCAGTGCAATGTCATCCTGTTGTTACTTTACAACCCAATTTTGAAACAGCATTTTCCTTCAAGTAGCTTGTAAAAGGCCAATATAGTAAGTAGCAGCTCTTTCATGGTGGCATTACGTTTGTATCTCAACGGTCACTTTTGATCCATATTACAATCAATCAGATGGTCAGGGTGATCGTGGAATAAGCATAAGTGTTAAGCCACGTCTGAGTCAGTTAGTAAACAGAAGGTGAACATGGCAAATAGAGGCAAGATGGTGCAATAAAAACAGACGCAAATAAGGTAAAATTACAAAACCCCGGGTAGAAAAAATTGCACGGCAAAACGCATGATGATTAAGGATGTGAGCAATGTAGACGGATCGATGCATTTCAAGGATCTGAATTTAGATAAACTTCTGATCTGGGAAAATGGGTGGTCTTTTCAATCAACGCTCGGACAAGAAAGATTGCATAAATATTAGAGTTATGTGTTTGTCAGGACTATATACAAATGCTTGTTTAACTCGGGAGTCAAACGATGCAAAGCCACAGCCACCTGTTTGTGGGACGTGCGAATTTTATAATTTGATGATCGCCTAGAAACTCGTCATCAACTGGATCTCTTTTCAGCTTAATTTGCAGGTCACATGCTCATTGCTTTCGACGGGATCAGCTTGAGGTCAACAGCCATTTGAGAGTGCATCCCCGGATTTTCATAGGCCGAAGGGAAGAGCCTCTTTCTAGTTGCGTTAACGAGTAAAAATGTTTCGTTTCTTCAAGCAAATGGGACGCTCACATTTTCTTCAAACTACTAGTTTCGCCACCCTTGTTCTTAGGACTAACCTTGATTTCTAGACGGCCTCTAATTAGCACTGAAACATTATGATCTTCGAATTGTGAGAATAAGTTCATGTAATGAAGCTGCTAGGTTGTTCCTTATCCTCTTTGGTTTGGAGTATTGCTGAATAAACCGTTGTGCGCTGGCGTTTCTCTAAATAATTTCAGTTAATTCCGAAACAGTCTTTTTGTAATAGTCAAAGTATTCTTATGACAGGAAGATGCAGCCAATCCCTTTTTTATGTGATCTGCACAAGGCTCTTGAAATGCAGATGTTGTCCAATCAATATGACTTTGGAAAATCCGTCTTTGTATATTCAAAAACCTCTCCGTTTTTGTCAGTGCGACGTCTACAGAAGTGATGTCAACAGTTTGAAGGTTAATGAAACGGAGTTTACAAACTTTGAATGACAACATTAAATTAACTGATATCAAATGAATAAAGTGTCTAGTATAATAATTCGGCTTACAAAATCATGCTAAACAGTGAAATTTGATAATGAAATTTGGCACTCGTACGACAGGACTTGTGTGAGCAGTAGTGACCAGCTTTAATCGGCTCCGATGAGTAGTGCTAACCACAAGCGGCGGGAGACGGAATAAAATACGGAGCATTCCATACGCACGTGTGGTGTACTGATATGTAACTAACGCTGTCGTATCGTTCAGTCGGCTGTGTATCACTGAACAAACCTACGGTGTGATGAGTTGTGTTAATTTGTGTGACAGAGCCTCCGCATTTGCTAGAGTAGTATTTGTCCTCAACAGCTACACCAAACAAAGTATAAAGCTACGTTTGAGTGGCACCGATACCAACGGTACTGACGGAGTTAGAATCGCTGACTGCATTGGCAGCTGAGTCGGGCATTAACTGCCAGGCGCTTTGTGAAGCTTTGATCGAACAAAAGTAGCTACTTTTATAGTTTACACTGTTCTTTGAAATGTGGTACAAAGGGTTGTTGGCATCAAACACAAATTGTCAGAGTAGTAATATTTTTAGATGTGTGCATGACAAACTTAACATCCATTTGGTGACCCTGCCTGGACGCATACACTAGTGGTGTGATGTTAAGCTAAACGGAACAGTTCAGATGGCTGAAGAGTGGTTCAGACAAGGCCAAAGAGGCACCTAGAACTGTATTCCAATTCTAAAGTAAAAAGCACTCTGCGTTCGGAAGCGTTCAAGAAAATATCAGTCTTCTACCTTTCGTTTGTTGTCCGTACGTGGTAGCTACTCCAGCAACATGCTGATTGTACTTCTTTAGTTAGTCAACTTTACCAGACACCGTTTCTAAATAATCCGTAAAGGTATCTGCCAAATCAAGCTCTAATGCACGAATAAGGAACGATGATTCCGAATACGCTAGGTAAATGTGAGTAATTTTGAGGCCGGTTACCTCCGTTTAAAGTAGTTTCAACAACGGTAACAAAGAATTATGATTATCGGTTGACTGATGAGTTTTGGAGATTCGAAACCTGTCAGAGATTGAACAATGTACTTTGTGTGTGTATATTTATGTGCCTATTAACTGTTACGTTTCAATGCGGAAAATACTTTTGACAGGCGTGCTGGATGTTCTTGTTCTCGGATGACAGGATAAGTAATAACTTCCTTCATTCTCACAAATATTTTCTGTCGACCGGAAATGTCACATAACTGTCACTTTTAACCGATTCCGAACAGTCCAGCATCGCTAAACATCGCAAAATATGAAACAAATTCCTAGAGAAAGTTTTGACGATATATCTACTTGTTTACTTTCCGATAAATATTAACGTCGTACGTGCATATATAGTTATTTGCACATGCAAAAGTTTTTGCTTTTGCTGGCTGTCACGGCTTGCACTGAGTGCTCTAACTTCTGCTTATTTGAAGGACGAAACTGGTGGTTCATTCATAAAATCAACCTGCCTCAACTACTTCCTATAAATAGCGAAACAGAAGACTGTTGGATAGAGGTCGTGCGTTGTGCACGGACAATCCGGCCGTTTTTTACAGCCATCAACGACCACTTTGTTTTCACCTTCTGGAACTCCGGTTGTCACTGGTGTTAACTTTGAAGAGACCCAATTACGACATATCTGGGCGTCGGTTGGATTCAAACCGGCGACAAGAACAGCATACTCAGATGCGGCAAGCGTTTAGCTGAAAAAACTCATCATCATAGCAGACATGTGTCTCATCAAAAGCTACTGTGGTTCGGGCCGCCGCTCGCCTCAACAGTGACGTGGAAAATCCTAGAGGAAAACGTTACTAAAAAGTTTGAAAATTATTAAAAGAAGACTCAGCGGAAGAACTAGAAATGGGATGGATGCAAATACGCCATTGACTGTGACATATCGCCATCTCAGATAGCGTCTCTAACCAGTGATATGAGTGATCACGAGGACCCCATCCAGGCAGGCGACACTTACCCACTCTGCTCAGTGGAGCAGTCAGGGTCTTCATATTTCGTGACCACGTTGTTGCTTGACCACCATGTAGTTTCACGCAACTGTTGGTAATTTCATTATATAACGCTCGGTACGGTAAACGCTCAGCTGGCATACGAAGTACGTGACCTAACCATCGCAAGCTATGCACCGTGAGTATTTGATTAATTGATCGCGCATCCCGAGCGTTCCGGAATACGCGCGGGCGAACGGCCACGTTGCTCGCGCGATCAATTAATTCAATGTGGGCCATTTGGCGGAGAAAACGATGGTCAAACACAGCAAGCTTGTTGATATCTTCTTTGTGAACAGGCCACGTTTCCGAACCATACAGCAAAATGAAACGCACACAGACATTATATACCTTTCCTTTCAGCGACAACCGGACGTCTTTTCGACGTCACAGATGACGCAGTTTGGCAAAGGCAACGCGTGCCTTTGCTACCCTCGCTGATATCTCATCAGCAATATTACAGGCTGACGAGATAGTACTACCCAAGTATGTGGAACTGTCCACAGTCTCAAGCGGATTACATGCAATAGGGAAAGTAGGAGTTGAGGTGCCCCAGTCTTGAAGCAAAACTTTGCACTTTGAAGATGCAAAGCGCATTCCATACAAACCAGCTCGGTCGCTCAACCTGTCCAGCATGGTCTGCATGTTTTCGGCAGAGGGGCTAAGTAAGACAATGTCGTCCGCCTACCCCAGATCGGTCAATCTAGCTCATGGAATAAGCTTAGCACCATGCCCACTGTATTCCCGAAGCGCATCCTCCAGAATGTCGTCCATGACAAAATTGAACAGGAAGGGAGAAATGGGACACCTTTGACGAACACCACTAGAAGTGATGCCCATCCGAGACAGTTGTCCATAACCTCTCACCCTGCTTGCAGAGTGAACATACGGTGATCTCAGTAGATTCACTTATTTCCTTGGTACTCCTTTGCGAAGGCAACAGCTCCAGAGAACGTTACGAGCAACTGAATCGAAAGCAGCCTTTAGGTCCAAAAAGACCACGACTGTCGGCTGGCTGGAACAGTGCCGATGTTCCAAGATCCGTCGCAAGGTAAAAATATGATCAACGCAACCTCGACCGGATCTGAATCCTGTCTGTTCTTCGCGTATTTGGTTTTCTCTGGGCTTAGTGAGCCGACGTAAAATGAGACCAGTGAGTAACTTGGACGCAATAGACACCAAACTGATGCCTCTGTGTTTGTCACATTGACTTCGGGTCCCGTTTTTGAAAACGGGAATGACTGTTGATAGGCACCAATCACGAGGCACCTCTTCAGGTTCCCAGATCGTCTAGAGGAGTTTTGTCAGTTCTGATATCAACCTCTCCCCACCCTCCTTGAACAGAGAAAGAGAGAGGAGGTCTGGACCAGGAGCCTTATTACGCTTTAATAACTTAAGCTTCAGAACCACCTCTGCTTCCGACGGAGGACCGTCTGGAACGCAATAACTGACCATTCGTGTCCTGTCGTCTACATGGCCTGGTTGAAGCTAGCCAAACTGTTCTTCAAAATTTCCAGCTCACCTTTCAAGTTGGTGCGATTAGCTGGTGAAAGGTGGGCCATCTTTTTCAGGTATGGTTTCACTTGCACCGACCTGACGATCAGTACAACAACGCATCAGGGGAAACGACCTTTTGTTATTCCCAGATAAAAGTGCTTTTTCCATCTCTTTTGACTGTTCGACCAAGTAATGCCCACGGTCATTGCGCAAGCTTTTAGTCAGTTTACGTTTAGTTTCTCGACGGTCGTCGTCACATTCAGAACCAGGTGGGATCGAGCGACGCTCCTTCATGAGATTTATCGACGTGATGAAAATCCAGTTCTGTCTCAACTGAACAGCTCTTTCTGAACGTACCTCTTCACAGCAGGTTTTCTTAGCTGCTGCCAGCACAGCTACGAAACTAAAGCTCATTACTGAAAGGAATTTTATTCCGAATTATATACTATGTGTGTTTGAAACCACATGTAAACTTTATCTGTACGGTCCGCGAACGAGCTGACAGGTTGGCTGAAGGAAGGAATTGAGAACTTGGATTCCACCGATTGGTTGTTGCGCCTGTAAGTAATTTCCCTTAAAGATTAACATTTTGCCAAATTTTGCCAGTTGTGTACGTTGCTGAAAAGAACGACTGCGTCACTGCGAAGTGAATCGAAATCAACTAATAATCAGGCCCTTCGGACTAGTGACAAATTTCGCAATGTTACCGAGTGATATAAGCAACCGGTAGATCACATTACACGGTATAACCAACGGACCTTGATACTATCAGAATCCCAGTGCAACCGTATGGTTATAAAGATGTTCTTAAATCAGGTTTTTGCCACAACACAATTTTGGCCTCAAGGTCCTTATTTTCTCTCACTTCGTGATCTAGTGGACTTATTGATTGAGACAAAGACAATTCCCATATGTGTCAAGAAGGAATCTATCAGCACAGTTAGCACTTAATATTCTCCCTTTGCCGTCTGTCTTGATAACGTCGTCAATTTACCCACACATACTTCTAGTCAACCAGCTAGAGACCTGGGAAGGTTTCAGACAGGGGTAAGTTGGTTCCTTCCGTAAACAGTTGTCAGCATTTAACTTTCATACTTTACATTGCATTCTGCATTCCTAAGTAACCAACGCGGCATGTGTTGCAATTAATCAAAAGAACTGCATTGGAGGTTTCGGAGGTAAAGGGTTGAAATTCACTTGGGAAATAAACTTGTAACTTTGACTTCGTCCAAAACGGTCAGAATCAGGAGATATTCTATGATTAACTTGAAGACAGAATGACAGGGGTTATCACTGTATACTAGCACATTGTAATTCATATGTAGATTTATTCAACAATTTTGCTAACTTTACCAGTTTAGGGTGAGTTCACATAACAAGTATGCTGTACGTTGACAGGTAAGTATGTAAATACGTGGACTTCACCAGGACCATTGATTCCGTGGACCGCCTGACGTTGTGGACGGTACCTGATGAGTCTAAATGTCTAGGTAAGTTCGCCAATTTGATTAGAGTGTTGCATGTGGGCATGAAAGCGTAGGTACAGTCGTGTAGACCAACTTGTGGTAATTTTGACATTGTCAGTGGCGTTAAGCTGGGTTATGTTCTAGCCTCAATCCTACGTAGTTTATGTCTGATTATCATGTTAATAGTTGCTTCTCAGGATTCGGCGGAGGATGGTGTTGCGGTTAAGTACCGGACGGATTGGCGCCTGATGAATATTCAGCGTTTTGGCACCCCACTCCTCAACGATGTGCGTGCTCCTGTTCGCAAATGACAATGCATGTTCGCACACAGCGAAGACGAACTACAGCTATTGGCCACGGCTTTCACGACCGTGCACTCAAGTTTGGGTCGGATATCAATAGAGTTAAAGCCTATTCTTTTTTCCAGCCTTTTCCGAACAGAGGTGATGTTCCTGCAGCTGAGCCTGAAATTCACATCAATAAATATGTTGTCAACAGTTGCGTTGATTTCTATTACCAAGGTAGCAAAATTGTCCACAGATTTGTCCGCGGACCGCGAGTTACGAGCTCATGTGGCGAAGGCTAATGTTGCTTTCGGACGTCCTGAAAAGCGTATTCAGAAGAACCACAGCCTAAAGATGGCCACTAAGCACTGTATCTACCGCTCAATGGTGCTATCTATACTACTGTACGGCAGGGAAACGTGGATATTGTATCAGCGGAATGCGAGCCAACTGGGCCGCTTTCATTTGCAATGTCTAAGAGACATCTTGGGTATTCTGTGGTCGGACATGGTTCTGAACACTTAGGTACTGCGGCGAACTGACATGGACGGGATGGAAGCCATGCTAATGCTGAATCAGCTGCGTTGGCTAGGTCACGTCCGTTGGATGGGCGATGACTGTATTTCGAAGCAAGTGCTGTATGGACAACTGAGATCAGGTAAGCGAAATCCTGGTGGTCAGAAGCTGAGATACTAGGGTGTTGTGCAAGTAAGTCTTTCACGTTGTAAACTTGACTGTAGATGTTGGAACGACTTAGCGTTGAGCCGGACAGTCTGGAGGAATACGATTTGAATGATCGTCCGCGGTTACAACGAGCACTTATTGCGCGACCGAAAAAGAAGGCGCAATACGCAAGGGAACCACCTGTGCCATAGGTCGTGGTGACAGGGCTATATGGTGTTGCGATGTGTGCGACCATGAATGCGCTGGTAGCCTCGGATTAGTAAGTTGCTAACCACTTCATAAAACAATGTCGACGAAGAGACAACGAGTACGTTAGGCTCGAGCAAACTGTGTCACTTGTATCCATTTTTTCTTATTCGCATCGATCACCAACCACCGTCGTTTGGCAACTCACTCGCTCCTTTTTGCAGAAACCTGGATGTCTATGGCATTCTACTTTGAATTTTTTCATTAGCTCTGTTGATATACTGTATAATGAATAATTTTTCTGTTTTTTTCCTGTCCAACCGTGAATTCTGTTTTCCCTCCGTATCCTCCCTAGAGTGCACTAACACGTACTTTTACGGTGAACTACTTCTTACACTACATTTTCAATATTTTTCTTCCTAGTGTAAACCTAACCATTGGAATCTCTGTTTGTTTATTTTCCGAAGGATTAGGGTTTCAGTTTCGTGCTAGCATATCAATTACTCAACCAGCCTTTGCCGGCTGGACACACTCGCCTACCCGTCTTAATCCGTCCGGTTTACACTGGATACGTGGTGTGTGAGCAGAACCACCAGTATTGCAGCGCAAACCGCTTGTGGTGATGGCTAAATTCGGGCGTGCTTTGACATCGGCAACCGTGACAGGTTAATCAGAAACGGATGTCGTCTACCATATAAGTATATTGTTGTATGTACTACTAACTCTGTACGCTGAATAAAACCAGTTAACCTTCCATGCATGGTGTTATCTATGTAGTTTATAATCATTTACCAAGTCTCTTCAGTATGGTAATCTCATCACAGTGGCTCCTTCTCTTTGAACCAGTGTGTGGTAGCTATAGGCAGGCTTTAATTCGATCACGCATACTGGAGAAACACTGTCAATGATGAAAAGGTCATATGTTTTCACCTCTTAAAACTTCGTATACTGGCTTTGGACCTTCCTTGTAGGTTCCAATAACAAGACCTAGTTACTCAACCTCACAGTCTACCTTGATGCTACAAATGGTGCAGCCATGTAACGCTTTGACTGTGAATTCTAACTCTTCAGGTTTTCATCGAGGAAAAGAACGTCCGAAGGGTTCGGTTGAAAAGGCTTTTCATTTAAAACGCCATGGCGAAAAGTCGCTCAATAAAATACGACCTCTCTCTAAATCTCACCTTCCCACGTCTAGCATGCGCTCGCGTTCATGAACCAGAATTCCAGCCCACAACGTAGCGGCGGTTTCCACTCACAGGTCGTATGCACTTCTGCCTGGTTTGTGGGTATGGCTGACTCTTTATGTTGTGGTTTTTTGTCTGCCGTCCGTTAGTCCGACTTCGTTAAGCGGTTGCTCGTCCAGTCGCCCATGTTGTGCACAATCCACTCATTGTAGGCATTGGACATATCTCGCAACCGCGTCGAGACTTTTCACCGAGTTTTGGACTACTCGCGCTCCCGATCTAGTCACGCATTGCACTGTTGCACACTAGATAAATAAAAGTTTGTTCCTTACGATATATAAAAATTGAGGCATTAGTTGTACCTTTGACTACTAGTATAAAAATAGGTGTATGACCTTGGTAAATGTATAAGTCTACAGACATTGATAAGCCATGGCAACCACCAGTCTCACGAAATAATGGATTAGATTCCTTAAGAAGCTTGATTTATGGCAGTTGCGACAGCCGAATACTGCGTTTATTTTGGTTTATGCTAGCATTTGACTCTGAGGCCTGCGCTGACTTTTCTTGTCATCGCCGACCCTTTTTTCATTGCTTTTCTTCTCAGGCAAAAGTGTAATTTTATACATCCCGGCAACTGCTCATGCAAAAGTTCATGGCGCATTTGCTATGTAGAATTATGTTCTAGCTTATGTCCTTGAGCCATATGGATCCAATACACAAACAATATGTTGTGCTGTCCCACAAGGATTGTACGGACATTCGTACAGGACTATTTCTATGTGTATCCTTTGAGAGTGATTAACTCTAGACGTAATACAAAAGTGTTAATCAGCTAAACATTTTGCTCGTTAATTTAAAAATTATTGTTGCACACAGTTTCCTTGAAGTTGGTGTAAAAGCCTACATTCACCCGCTAACACATCTGTATGCTCAAATGTTCCACGCTGATATGCATTGGGCTTAGTAATTTGGCTTAGACTTATAATTACGTTCACTTAAAAAAGACACTAGGTGTCGGAGTTACGTGCATCAGAATAAAATATTATGCAAACAGATAAGATACAACCCCTGTTAACTCATTCGCCAAATACTGAATTGCCCAAGTAACAGATCTAAAGCTGAGCTCGAAATGTAATCCAGCTAGACAAGTGACTGTATGAATCTCTCGTAATAACTAGGTTTAGAATAAAATAGCGTTTCCACCAAGTTGCAATATTCAACTTTTCAAACGCACCGGATGGCCTCCTTCATAAATGTTCTTAATCCATTTATTGGAAACAAGTTGAACATGAAGATCAAACTGTTTGACGCGATTTTTGCTAAATGTGGTGCGGATATTTTACAATTGCGTCTTCTGTTCACAGTTGGATCAATCCTTGTATATCAATTGACTAAGCCTGTATTATCGCTGTGAGCAGATAAAATCTTAAGTTTCTAAACACTAATGTCATTCTGTACAACTGTCTTCACAAACCATCAGAAAAGATTGCCCATCTTAGTTCAACTATAATCTGTTCATTACTGCCTATGAAGACAGTTTAGTTTCAAGTTCGATCCCACAACCCATCCAAAATCCACTCTTATGAATAACATAGGAATTTCTTAAGTGGGCAGCTGAATAAAAAATAATCCAAAGCAAGAATAAAAATTTACATAAACCGTACGTTTGAAAGGATAGTTGCTGTTTTGTGAACGAAAATCTGAAAAGGCACCAAACAAATGTTGAACAACTTTACATTAAAGCACAACGGATTTGATTGTGCTGAGCATATGACATATTTAAACAATATTTCGGGTAGGGATGGTCGTACTGTCTTTATGTTAACATGTGTTCGTTTAAAAAATAACTGAGCTTGAAGTGTGGTCATCGACAAGGCTTGGTTCATGTGTATTTCCAGGAATCGGTCAGACCTCTCTGCTTTGTAAGGGATATTCGTCTGACGATTAGTTCTTTTACATGAAGGTCACGTCATTTAGTTTAACAAATCTTCTCTGTGTAGAGGAACATATAGCCGCCGTGTTTCTAGAATTTGGTGTAGCTTGCTGTATCAAATCTGTCGTTTGCAGTTTTGTTCTGTATGTTTTAGTCAAGAACGTCCATGTTAACAGACCAATAGCTTCAGATGAAACAGGTTCTGATAACTCTCTTTCCATAGCTAACATCGAACAAGCGGCACGGGCATGAACAGTGGTATTATGGGTATCGAAGAACAGAAGTTGGGAGGGTTATAAAAACTGGTTAAGTAAGTGTATTAATCACCTTCTTATTTTGGATGGCGCCGCTACTTAAAATAACTAACTGAGCAGAACTCTGGAACGAACTGTCGGAAAATTTTTGCGTTCAGTCGTATTCTAAGTGAAACTACCGCACAGAGTAACCAGCACTATAACTTCATGCATACTCATTTTTGTAAAGGATTTCAGCGTGTCTTTCTCATAACACTGGGTTACCTTTAATAACTTCATCAGTACAGAAAAAGACATGTTACGATATGTTAACATTTCGTTTGCTCTTATCGTTCGCAAACGTAATACATGCGAGTTATATACGTGACACAAATAGAGATAGACAGAATATGGACGCGTATGCAGTCATACCACGTATTATGTCATCATCACCACGGCAACCTTGTAGGTTACTTCTACTACTTTTTGCATATAACACCGGCTGGTGAGTTCTGATCAACTTGGCTTCGCTAAAGGCCAGTAGCTTCGGGTTCTGTTCATGTGGCAATATTTTGAATGATCTAAGTGGATCAACCTCGTGACCTGTTATCATGAGGTGTCTGGCTATCGATGATGCGGGGCTTCGAGTAACGGATTCAACGGTTTCAGATTGTTGTGTCATGATTCGTATAAACCAGTTCGGAACGTGTTCTGCCACTCGCTGAGATAGCTGTCTGTCTGTCCTGCCCATGTAAACGTCACCGCAACTGCAATTGAACTGATAAACGACGTGAGAGATAGAATGGTCAGACAAACTGCGTTCGCGATTGTATAGAACGGGTCCTTCGGTGATTTGAACCAAGCGTAATTGGGCAGTTGCATACGATGCCATGGTGGTGATGACTATATGTGGTGTGACTGCATACGTGTTCATATTCTGTCTATCTCTATTTGTGTGTCGTATATATAATTCGCATGTTTTGCGTTTGCGACTGATGAGAGTAAACGAGATGTTAACATATTGCAACATATGTCTTCTTTCTGCTTTGATGTCATATTCCGGGTGGTTGATATGGTTTGGAACTTTATACTTAGGGCTAGCAAGTGTGAAGTAACGAATTAACACTGGATGTAGCTTGCAATCGTTGTCAGCTGAAACATTCTCTTGTTATATGTATCAACTGTCATGAGGTTGAATTAAAAAATATATGCCGAAAAGGAGTAAACACTTGTCCCCTTATACGTTGAAAAAGAGCATCTTATCTGGAACCGCAACTTCATGCGTTTCACATATATTGATTAAATTCCATCCATTCACTAGTCTGTGAATTGAAGTTAAACAGATTATGCTGGGGGTTGTTATCCAGACGAAAAGGAATTGCTTGATCTACAGTTATCATATTATTACCGTCACGAATTTTGATCCGTTGCTAATTATTAACTTCCGTGTTTAATACAGCCAATTAATCTTGGAAGTTAAAGCAAATCACGCGTGACAGAAGTGCTTCAAGCGAGTAATTTCACTGCTCCTTCCAATTATTCAGCTGTTCTCTTATTGTAAAATTGCATCCCAATCAAGTCATTATTCTCTAATTAGCAGTTTAGTGTCATTATATAGAGCATGTTTAAGGATGGTGCATACCATTGGAATGGTTTGTACAAAGAAACATATTTTCTCGCTGTTGAAAATGTCTTCCAGCTGACAATTCCCATACAGATCTTAAATGAAACCAAGCAGTGATTTATAGCTTGGTCGTCCTGAGTTGATTTTATGGCACTGTGGAAAATGACAGTCACCCATGACGCTTGAAAATCGCTATACACGTTTTAATTCAGGCTGCCTTGATGTATCTTTAACCAATCCCTTTGTGGTTGAACAGTTGTTTTTTTGCGGTCCGTGATGAAACAAAATTATGTGAGAGTGCTGATCTTGTGTAAAGTGATTAGGTGTGAGAGCATAACATCTCGTTCGGACCCACTGCTTAATCTGACTGAGGATCTCCTCTCTCCGTTTCACAATGTCCCGTAGGTTTGTCCAGTCAGTTTTACACTTAGCTACATTTTGCTTCAAGGATGCGTCTTTAGAAGTAACGATGTAACGAACAGTTGTTTTAGATAATTCTTTCTCGAACTAATACAAGTACATACGTTTCATCAAGACGTCATAAGGGAAAGCAGAAAACAAGAAGTGGCTGTTAACGAATGACAGTAAAGGCTATTACATTATATAGACTACGCACACTAATTGGTTAGGCAAACACCAGATATTGACTGGATG
>JTDE01001244.1:73757-90014 GCA_014338405.1 Paragonimus skrjabini miyazakii
TGACTGGATGTTACATCACACGGTCAGAGTCGAATGTTTGTTGGTTAGACTGGATGTGATTGATCTGTGGCCATGGAAATTACACGGACTGAACAAACTTCTTTTGAGAGCACAGGTTAGGGTTGCGTATTCTGATAGCGATTGATTCAGCGGTCGCCAGAATGCGCTGACATATTGTTTTTGGTTGTGTTCGCAACTCTGTAGACAACCTGAAATGCTTTGCTGATGTCTATGCGATGGTTGGTGTCAGCCAGATGTGCAACAATGGCGCTAGTAACTGATTTTCGACAACCTATTCCAATCCAAGCTGGATGATATTCCTTGATCTTTTTTGATCAATGCCTAGTCGTACGACCAACATATTCTGAAGTACATCAACAACATGGAAATGAATACACGAGCGTTGACTGATCGGGAACAGGTGGCTTGTCTTTCAGGTTCAATCTTAACATCGGCATTGTTGTGAACCAACTTCTTAAGGTTGCCAGTAGAAAGGTACCTCTAAGTGACCGGTAAATGCCCCGGTTGAATTGATCTGCTACAGTATCCCTTTGAACGGAAGTTTTATAAAAACGGCTTTCTTTTCAGCTCTAGGCATTACATCATGCGGGATTTTGAGCTTCATATTTGAAGCGATTGTTTGCTCCAGATAACCGTTTTCCCTCAGTAGGTTTGAACCGTTTTCAGTTCCTGCTGTACTGCATCATCTGAACAAATCTTCTTAGCTCTAGTTGCCAGATATTGGGCTAGATTTTGTTTTTGTTTATTGGGCACAAAACTGTTGAAATTGGTATATTGACCTGTCGATGTAGGTTTCCGACATACCGACCTACTCAGTGTATCGTTTCAATGTCTGGTCAGTTTGACATGTGAGAAGAGGAATTCGTTGTTAGATTCCTCTTCTGAGGTTAAGCGCAGTGAGGTATGTGCTGCATTAAAAGCTTGAAGAATGGTTGTTAAATCTTCCTCTGACTGTACAACAACTGTATTCTTAGTGTGGGATCCAATCACTCTGATTCTGTCGCTAAAATATAAGAGATGCAATCAGACCGTCTACCTAATCCTACGCATCTGTTGAATGTTAGTCAACACTGACGGCATCGTTCGTATCACAGTCCACTAGCGCAGTCGCCATCAAGTTTTATTTTCGAAGAACGATAAACCAGACACAGACACTGCGAAGCATCAACAGTCATCCCTAAGTAGGTCTGTTGATACCAAGTAATTTCAACTTTGGACCGCCTGCGCGTTCCATTTTGAAGAAAGGAACAACATGGTGACCCTTGGAACAAGTAACCCGATTAAAAAGAACTATAGTTCCTCACAGCTGCAAACCTCGTGCAAATCCACTTCGGTCGTCTACCCACAACTCAGCGATACGCTGCATAAATATTTAACCAGATTTTGTGTATACTCCTTCATGTGCTCCTGTGGAGCAGGTTACGTCGGTCGCACAACCACGCAATTTTCTCAAAGGATATGTAAACACCACAGCACATGACTGACTGTGGGCCCGGCGACATCCAGTTCGAGTACACCCCGGTAAATCTTGTGGATTCTGGGCACCAAATCACATCAGAGGTGGCCTCTCAGCCCGTGTGTCGCTTGTATAATTTTCAATCCGAAAGTGCCATACGATGTATCCTAGCCACTGTTGAAGCGATCGGAAGTCGTCCGCATACTCTACAGTTGATCGCTCAGAAAACTTTGCCCACCTCCTACGGCTTCCACGACCTCATGTTACTCATTGGACAACTGCGCAGGTCAAATTGAGTACCGTATTCCATTCTACTTCAAAACTGTATGACGCGTTTATTTGACAAATTGACAAATCTGATCGTCTAAAAACCACGTTGATATAAAACGTTCTATGATTGGTCCGATAATGAATAACCGAAAACACACCGTTTGCAAAACCATCTTTTACATGTGATGAAATTATGGGGTTAGTGGAAACATGAGTTTACTCAACACGTTTCAAACTTTGTCCACGATTCAAAGTCACTAAATGGTTTGTGAAGTATCCATCCATGATCTCAATGCAATGCGAAAGAACTCCTTGTTAAGCTGGTGTAATCACCAGGAACTGAAGTTAAGTTGATGTAAAGTGGTAAAGTTACGAATGCACAAATTCTACAAGCTGGGGTATTCATGTTTAGGAGATGTCCGACTTAGGGGACCGACATCTGTGAGATCCACAGGCAACCATGTAATTAAGACAGGTGTAGGTTGTCGGTCAAGTCAGGAGCCGTTCTAACTTTTCGAAAAGTGAGATTGACAGGTTGTCGATATCGGAACCAGTAACCCAATCCCATCTTGGTGTTGACAGCTCCAGTGATTCAACCAAACAGGCACATTTACAAGTGAACGCCTTCTCCAATAGGACAATCAATAAAAAGTTTGACACTCAAACGACGCTCAGGATAACACAGACAGTATATTTGTCCGAGTCCTCATTTAGATAAGCTATCTCGTTTGTATTGCTACCCCTACCGTAACCTTAGAGGAAAGCAAATAGAGTAGAACTAATAGACCAGCTGCTTCACGTACATTCTCAAATGTTGGGAGCTGTATGTTGGCATGAAACTCTGTGCTGTTTAGAATAAGAACGAGTTAACATCTTGATTTTACGTTTACTGAAGCTGTATTACTAGGACTCAAGTTTTGCTGCCCACGTCGTAGAGATTCTCGAATATCAATTGAAGTTCAGTTTGAGAATGTGTGCAATCCGGTCAGTCGGCTGTCATCAGCTGCTAGTGCTGATCGAGATAGATTACCCTCCTACTTAGTCAACTGTAATCAGTATAATCAATCGTATGTGACACACAGAAGCCTACTAAATATAAAATACCCGGAGGCTCTAAAGAAATGACGTACACGTCAGAACGTAATAATCCTTCGATCAGACAAAAGCGACTCAATCTCTAAAATATCGTTCTTCTTATCTGACGGATCACAATTCAGTCAACCGGATAAAACGCACACGATTGAAGAACAGATAGTGAATACTTTAATGTGTCTCAACCAGGGCGTACTTGAACTCAGAAGCTACGTGTGACTGAATTAAACCCGCAGATCCTGTTAAACCGTGACTTTATGGGCTGCCGAAAATGCATAGGTCTAATCATCCGCTCAGGCCGATACTGGGCATGTGTAATGTTTCTTATCATAGCGTCCCCCAAATGCTGGTGAAGATTTTAGAACCCATACACCAACGACCGCATCAACATAGTCTGTGGGATACTTTCGAATTCGCAGAGGCTACCAAAGACCTAAATATCGTTAACAAGTTCGTGTGCTCGTATGATGTCACCTCAGTTTTTATAAACGCGTCATTGGTCGAAAAAGTTGATTATTTGTGTAAGCATACTGACACGTCTGACCTAAGACTACGACTCCGTCTCAGAAAGAGTTGCTTTTTCGCTGCACATTCAACGTGCAATTTATGTTCATTCAATAGCTTTATCGACGAATCGATGGCTTGGCTAGGGGATCCCTCTCGGTCCTTTTCTGACCGAAATATTTATGAACAAGCTTGAACACGACCAGATGAAAAGTTTAATCGATAGGCTATGTTTCTACCACTGTTGTGTGAATGATATATTTGCGATAAAAGGTGGCTTCGACAAACTGGTTAATACCGTGTGCATGTTTGACATAACTCGTCTGTCTATACAGTTCATGACAGAAATAGAAAAGAACAGCTTGTTGCATTTCTTGATGTTAATCTAATCGGACGAAAAGACGGCTCGCTAAAACGATCTATCTACAGGAAACCGACATGGACGAGCCAGTATACTAATTTCAACAGTTTCGTATCGTTCAGTCAAAAAGGGGACACTGATGAACAGTATAAGATTTTAGCCTTCATAAAGATCGAACATCACCCACAGCTGATCACAGCTCTTGCATTCTCATAAACTTACCAGTCGGCTCCTTCCGAAAGGAAGCACTAGACTCGAGTTTCATTCCCAACAGAGCTCCTTAGTAATGTGTATCGTTGCCATGGTCGGGAGCAGAACTGATCATTACACACAAGCGAAAATGGCTGAGCATTCAAACACGAAAATTCGGTCGTGCCTAATGTCAGGACAGTGGCGCAGTGGTCAACACGGTTGCCTCCTGTGAGCATGACTTAAGTTCTAGTCCCGGCAGTGCCAGGGATATACACTACCGACGAGCTCTAATCAGAGTGAAACTCGAGTCTAGTACCTGTTTTTGAAAGGGGCCCACTAGAATGTCTATGGGGTTGCGGGAGCTGCGATCAATTGTGGATGATGTTCAATCTATGCGGAAAAGAAATGTTGTGCACAGTCTTACAAATAGAACGACGAATAGTTGTTCGGATGACACCATCGAACAAGAGTTTGCTCATATTTATAACGCCCTGAGACAAAATGGCTGTCCTGAGAGATTTATTGCTAAAAACATGGCAGAAAACTCACTGCGTCCGTTAGTTAAAAGAATGGATAAGAAACTTATATTCGTCAATCTGCCATTCAAAGACGATTACGCACCAGATTTTCTGAACCGTAGACTGTATAACGCGCTACCGAGAACCTTCCTGGCAGCGACGCTTTGACCCTAGTTCTCAAGTATGCGCATGCTATCTCCTAACGCGAAAGACAAGATGCCTGTCCACGCCCAAAATATGATTGTCTATTCTTTCTCCTGTTGCTGTACTGCGGGGTATATTGGACGCATGGCGAGGCAGCTTGGTAAGCGCATAAGGGAGTATCACTCAACATGGCTCGGAAGCGGATTAAGAAGATCAATAACTAGCGCTGTCGTCGAATATCTGGCAGACACAGTTCACAACATGAGCCCCAGTCAAAGTAACATGCAAACCGGCCGTCTACACTTTGACTGTCCGTTACACTTACAGACCAACTGTGGGGCAATGGGGAGACACCGGGAGACAGCGTTCTTCCGAAGTAGGGGTTTCGGCAACAGTCCTATGAAAGGAAACAACAAGAAACAAGTATGAGTCAAAGGCTCAGTAAGCCATGCACACGACTTACACAGACGAAAACGAAAACGGCGTCAACAACACACCAGCATGCTCCGATACACAATTCAAATTCAATCTGTGCGCGCTCGCTGGTTTCGACCACACGTTACATCACCAGCCAAGGTCAACTCAACATCGCAACCTAACGACAGCTGAAGCGATCGCCATCCGATTACGTCATCTTGCGTTATGTTGTCATAAGAAGTTCAAACAAGCTCTTGAACTCCCTTGGTTCATTATCGGCCTACCATGAACTCACATTCCACTTACTCTGAGTTTACATTGGAAAACTCTCCAAACCACCTTATCCGTGGACAGGACTGATTTAGTTACTCTCTCGTTGTCCAACTGCAACTGCATTTATTCAGGCTTTAATCGACACCCATTATTTAACCCTTAAAAGTGAAATGATCTGGTTATGATTTTCTCGAAACACATGTTCGCCAACTTATTCGTTTTCTGAGTGTTTTCTGGATGTTCTTCGGATGTTTTGAACTCTATGTCACACAGCTTACATTCCGTTGGTTCTGTGTTTATTAATATGGACTACTGCTTTAGATTAAATAGTGATTCTTGTTTGGGTCAACTTCATGTCACATGTATGTCTGGAGTAGTAAAAACACGCGGAATTAAATGGCTCGACGGTATTTTTAACCGTACAATTATTTTTTCTACTGTCCTTTAAGGTAGAAATCCACCCGATTTTTCTAGGATTTTTGATGGACTAAGACCTTTTGCTCTTTAGTTTCGGAAACGTAAACTTAAATGTCTCTTCACTGAAAAAATGTAGACATGCACTTTCATCCCATGGTTGACGGACTTCCGCTAACCCAGTGTGTAAACGAATGATAATTTAACAATCGATCCCTGTTCGTTTTGGCTTACGTTTGGGACGGTTGTGATTTATGAGATCTAATGTGACCTAGTTGGTGTGCAATATATGATGAAACAAAAAAGCTTCTATCCAACATACAAAAAAATCGTGATGGATGTAGTGTAAATTGTTTGGATTAGAATGACTGCAATACATTTTGTCTAAACCTTAAAACACTGAGTCCCTTGATTCAGTCCACCAATAACGATAGAGGACCTACGTCGCGAAATATCAACATTTCGTTTACTCACTTCAGTCACGAACGTAAAACATTAGAATATACAGGACGTGTGGATGGTAACAACAATAGAAACATTCCACGATTGGGTTTACATGAAACAATGACTGTTATCACTTCCAGATCAGACAGACTGCATAAGTTAACAATTTATGCATACACAAGGTCAGATGGGGAGTAGTGATTAACGTTGCCCAGGAGAAAGTAAGCAATTTACGTGTCCGATTGAGCAATAATACTAGAAACAAATTGTCAGGGTTAACAACGTGGCTTGTTTCCCTAATGTGTTTTGCAGTGGATGAGGTCGGATTTTGTCTCAGTCGCTCTGTTGCTACTGCCTATTGCGTCATCACATGCAGCAACCACTCAGGCCTACTTTCAACCGTTCTTTGACGTTGACTCACACAGTTTGTATGCCCTGGAACCGATAACATTTCTTATTTCGTGCAAACTGAATCATTGATTGTTTTTATCGTTGTTACTATCCACATATCCTATATATTCTTATGTTCCATGTTCATGACTGAAGAGAGTAAACGAAATGATAACATCACACGACGCATTTATTTTATAGTTATTGGTGAACTGTATCAAGGGAACTCAGTGTTTCAAACTTGAATAGGTCAATTGAAAAGAAAGAATCATAGTCAAATTCCACTCTTGGCATAGTTCCTGAGAAGTGTATATGCTGAAAGCTGAACTACGATCGTAAGGTGAAAATAAAAATGACAATATTATCAGGTCTTATCTAAGCATTGTTTTTGAATCAGCCAACAAATCTCACTTTCCAAATATACTTACAAGCCAATTTCCCGCTCGGGTAGTTCTACATTCAATATACAAGATATAAACTCTGACAGATCAATACACTTTAGGTCATATGTTTACATCGATAAGAAAACTTACGTGACGTTTACAGCTTACATTCGGAAGACATTGTTGTCAACAAACTGACGTCTATACTGACAATATTTTTACACATGTCTACCGGAAGGGGTTTAGCGGAGAAATACGGGGAGTGGTGAAAAGAAACTGATGGAAATTGATGAGTTGAAGCAGTTAGGTTTCTTTGGAAGTTTGAATAGAACAGCTAAAGTACGAGGAGTGACGGAAGCACGCAATTTGTATTGAAACATCGGTACAGAAGTTACTATAGCGTTAACTGATGTTCTATATTGAAAAGCCAGAAGTTGGAGTGTGGTAGACAATTAGTGGGTTAGGAAAGATTAGTCGGTCCATCGTTTTGAGGCCCAAAGTTGACAAACCCGATGAGGATATACGGGTTTACTTCCTTAGTTACTGTTAGCATAACACAGTTCCTCGGCAAAATACGTATCAGTGTCAACTCCGCTTCAGTAGTTTATGCGTGTTTATCGGCTGTCATATCTCCAAAAATAAGAAACACTTGGTCCATTTTTGAAGGTCATTTTGTTCACAAATTTGTCTAAGTTTAGCACTTCAGTTTTATGACATTATCTGAGGACAGCTTTTTCTAAAAAGCACGTAAATACGGATCAGATTGAATTTTTATCGAAAATCGTTAGATAAACGACCAACTTCTGCAAAATTCCTCCAGAATTTTCATTCGCTTCTGAAAAGGAATTTTTCTATTTCTATTTTCTTCATCGACGATCATGAGATTCTTTATATTTTGTAAACGTTTAATAAGTTTATGTACAATTTAAAGCACAACTATTTAATGACTGGATTTACATCATTTATCAAATTGTTGTCAGATGTTCAAAGTGATGTTAGGTGTATGTCTTTTTGAAAATGTTAATTTTGACCTATCTAACAAATGTTACTACACGGCATGCATAATGATTCCATTAAATGTAAAGTTACCTGGTTATTTTTAATTCAGACACGAGACTAATGGAGAGAATAATTTACTGACTGTCGACATCTATTATTGGTCCTGTCCGGTCAATGATAACTGAACAACGACAGTTGAACAGAAATTGTGTGGGAGATAAATTAACAGCTGAGTAAAAGTCAGCAGGCGAGCTGGGAACGCAGTCTGGGACTTGATCATAACTAACATCAAAATCTCAGGTGATAAATCCTCGTGCATCTTATTACACTGAAGATCCATATGTGGTTATTTACTAATTAAAGAACGCCAGTCAGAATTGATTAATACGTGGTATAATTCATGTTGGATGGTCGCATGTAGTAAATATTGTAACAGCCGATTACGTGGTAATCCTTATCGGACATCAACGTATACGAAGCGTTATTTCGCATTCGATGCTCCCCTCTTATGAACAGCTTCCCGTATTCTATGAATGAAACAGTAGTGAAAAAACAGACGGACGTCATAGAAACTACCACTGAAATCTATTCTCTTGAATTTGTCACTGTATTTTGAGTTCGTTAACTTCGTTCTCAGTTCCGTTAAACGTCATGGTTACAGTTCCAAGTCGAGCCACTTTCAGTTATAAGTGGACAAAATGATCTCCAAGGATGGGTATACAACAGTGGTACACATGTAAACTTTAGTAGAACCTACTCTCAGTTCGTGTGTGAGCAAATCCAAATCTGATCTCAGTCTTCGGCAAGTGTTATAATACTGGGGTCAGTATGGACCACTGGATGTGGTTTAGTGTCTTCTTCAACTTACCTTACTTAAAGTGTGTAAAGATAGACCTGATCATATTTATGTCTTTTAGCATCATTCAGCCACCAGTGGTTTATCCGGAGCCCTGACTGGACTACGTAGGCTTACAGCATGGTTGTAATGATGGTTATCAGGTTCGATTCCAAGAAATCTGAAACGCATCAAATTTTTTTACGATCAGGCCATATTGGATAAGACTAGTCAACCATACTTATCACGGATTGAAACGGATTACCAACGAGGTACACAACTGGCTGTCTCCCAGTCTGTACAACACAGATATTGAGTCTTATAGCAGTCTTAAGGCAGCGTAATTCTGAAATTCATAACAAAACGCTAATACCTCTGTGTTCAGAGTGTCATGAATTTCTGGATGTAAAATTGAGTCAATGTGCCAGCCAAGTTGATCACCATGAATCATTAGTTAATGAAGACAGCAGAGGAAACCAAGGAAATGAAACAACCGAGGTAGAGCAAGTTAAAACAGTTCAACTAAAGTGGTGTCTCAGTTAGTGTGTAGGCTGAAATTATTTGCAATGAAAAGACATCGACCTGTTGCTGAAGATCATCCATACGTAGTACGTTTTGGTCGTAAGCTTAAGAGATGCAAGTCAATCCATCAACATGGTTTTAATCCCTTCTTATAGGGTAACTAATATGTTGTGTCTCGCTGCGTTGTAATCACAAAGGACGCTCGAGTTGTGAAATTACCTACTGCTGGACATCCGTTACAAGATAAATAAAAATGCACACAAAAAATGTAATTTTGCACGGCTGACATGTCTTCACATCCGTTATCAGTAGTGCGGTGTTTACTAATCTGAGGCACTTATGACAACAGAAAGATATCTTTCTGAAGCTTAAGGGCCACGTATATCGGACAACAGTGAGGGCTGTATTACTATACGCAGCAAAGCCTGGCCGCTCAAGGTAGAAGATCTGAACCTTCTTCAGGTGTTTGACCACTGATGTCTGCGTTCAGTCGCTCGTATCGGGTGTCACCAACAAGTGAGCGACGAGCAGGTTAGGAAGCGGGTGTTTGGCACTGATTGTCAAACGAACTGTTCTGTTCAGTCCTTACACCTGCACTGACTTAGGTGGTTAGGCCATGTGTTAAGGATGCCAGCTAGTCGTTTGCCACACTGAACATTGTTTGTCGACGTCGCGGTCGATTGGCGTAGGGTGCGTGGTGGACAAGTGATGACCTGGCGTAGAGAAACAAAATCGTTCGCGAAGGGATTGGTCACCGTAGATCGGATCTGTCTTCCGGGCTGGGGCCCTCGCAACTCACCGATTCGGTGGTTGGGGACGTTAAGTGAGATGGTTACTAACCGAGCTCAGTGGCCTGCATGTTGTCGTTGTTCGGCCTAGTTGTTTGTGAAGTGATCGCACTTAGTGACGCATAGCGGTTAAAGCCTTACTTTCACTTACAGCTTGGTTTTTTGTTTGCAAGGTGTAGGCGCCTTGATGTTGTATGTTTGAATATAGGCGTACCTATTTTTAGTCATTAGGTCCCCTTCCATCCTTCTCTTTTCTTCTCTATTTCTAAACAAGATTTGTTTTTTCTTCTTCATGGTTGTTTGGCAGTTAAGCATCAGTGTTAACCCGACTTTTAGTTCCAAGTTGTTTACTGTTTGCGGCAAATGTTTCTAAACATATCCTTTCTGACTCTGTATTTCTCACTTTTCATGATTTGTTTTGATTTGTTTCTAATTAACCGATACCATTAAAACATCTGTCGTTGTATGCGCGTAGAACGCGTTTGACTGTTTGGTCATTTTTCAGTGTACACGATTAAGTGTTGACTGTGATTCATTGTTGCAGAAATCATCTCACTGACTTTTCCCTGGACTGATGTTCACTTTTCGGTTCATCTGCACCATTTGTGGTACAAGCATTTTGTTTATGTTTAAAAGTGTATTACTTATATCGTTTGGTTTTACAGGTTTGAAAAATGACGACAAAACAATAAACGAACGAACACCCTACGGGTGTTAAGCAGAGTGTGTGGCGATGTCAACTACATAACCTGTTGCCGTTACGTTTTTAAAGATTAAAAATTCCGAGTTCTCACTCTGAATTTGAGATGCCGACCTGTGCTGCGACGTGACCTGCGCCAGCCGCTCGAGAATAGACTCAGTTTATCTTCGCCGTAATCTTCGGCTTGTTCTATCAACGCGTGTATTATTGCAACCGCAAGCTGATTAGCAGATAATATGAGAAGGATTATTTTTAGAGGGTAAACAATCGGGGCAGTAGATAGTAAGTGTCAAAGTGAAACGTAACAAATGCGCTTCCGCAGCGGAATAGCAGCGATCAGTAACAGACTTAAACTTTCGACTTACATCGTTAGTGTTATGGTTTTGGAAGTAAAGTTGGCTGATGGACAATTCATTTGTCGGTCTTGGTGCTGTGGCCGAGATATGACCACCTATTCTCTTCGATGAAGTTCAATAAATTTGGCTGGACATCCACTTGCAAGCAAGACATTCCTCGGAAGGTTATGTGCAAAATTTTTTGATATAAACTTGCATAATTTTCTGGATCTACGAAAAGGCGATAGCATTCAACCACTTTGGTAAGACATGCACGCAAATAAGGAAGGTGTATTACTGTCCGTTCCATGTGGTCTTTCGATAAACGAAGGCGTCTAGAAATTAGAATATACAAGAAAGCCAGTGACCTCGATGAATTGTAATGAAATGGTATGAAAGGAGGGAAAACGGTCACAATCAGTAATTACTAACATCATCAGCATATTGTTTATAAAGTATATGACGGTTATAATGACTAGGATACTTTTGATAGTCGCATTCATTTGTTCATTTTTGATGATTTTGGTTTTTACCTACATTGGTTTTACTTGTGCTGTAAATTTGCAATATCCGACCCGAGACTAAATTCATAAATCGCCCTCTGCCTCGCTAACTTGACGTGTTTCCTCTGTACACTCTATTTCCCAGGGTCGATAGAAATACACTGAGGTGAACGTGCTGAATCTTGGTGTTCATTGTCGATCAGTTTTCGATGGCTGGAACTGTCTGATTATTATTTCATTGGATCTGTTCCAGCAATGTTGAAACAACTGAATTGTTTGCTCTTAATCACTTTATTAGACCTGTCACCTAATATGTAGCTCAACAGTCTGGCTATTGTCACCCAATCAACCGGTTTAGAAATATGCCCACAGAAAACAAAAGAAGCATTTTCAGTAGGCAAAGAAATTATAAATTTATGGCAAATAACAGATGTGTGCAAAACTGTGTAGTAATACAGGATATATTGCTGAAAGGACCAGATGTTATGTAGGGAGGAACGTTAATGGCTAATGATTCAGCATCAACTGTGTACGGATTCTACGATAAGCTGGCCAAGTATGCAATATGGTATTGTGTAACCCAAAGAAACCTAAGACATACCAAAAGCTGGAGAATCCGTAAATGAGACCAAGAAGTTGAAACAGCCACGAAGCGCGTTTGTGGTGTGTTAAATTGTCTATGTCAAGGTCAGGCTTAAACGGAAATCAATTTTGTGTAGCTTGCTAGTTTAACCCATTCGTGATATGCGTCAGTGGACTTCAGTTATCTGCACTCCTGTTTGTGTGTATAGTCAGGCAAATAAAAAATTTCCAGTTTCATAATGTTCAATTCATCCCTTGAGGTATTGCTGCTTGGTGCACAGCGAACTTTTACCTTTTGTCCACCAGCTAGTACTTTCAACAATATAGCCAAACAATGAGCTTTATTCAAGTGTGCAACACCAGTGCCATAGCCTGTTTTGATAGAATCCACACCCTGCATCAAATTCAGCAAGCTGATAGTCTGACAGTGTTCTGTATAGAGGCAACAGTGTTTGTGAATGGATGACGATGGGATCCGAGGTGTAACATTAACCCCTTTAACACATAACTCGCCCACATTTTCTGGCGAAGTGAAGAGAAGCCCTTCTAGCTGACCGTATAGGCTTGCAAATTGTAGCTAGGTGGCTAGTTCTCTTCGGTGGAATTTTGTACTTTAATCTCGTGAAAACTACTTCTGATTGTATGTACCTCAACTGCCTACATGACAGGCGGTGATTGTTGATGTTATAAAACACCATTGAATAAATTAGTCTTCTTGTTTGTACCAGCCCACAAACACTTAGATCCCCTAAACATTCTGTTGTACCCGTTTTGCTAGTAACGGAGAAAAATTCTTAGACTTTATGGGGCACACGGGGTGTAGCGAAGCCTCGGGAGACGTGTGGCTGTTTTAAAGTGAAGTCTCAGTGTGAGAGATGGTCAACTTGAAAACAATTTCGGTTCTCAGCAGTAGTTTCTAATCCGTGAATGTTCTCAAGTAATTCCATCTGACAGAAAAAACCTTTGGTAAAAACTAATAATGGTTCATTTATTCACCATTTTTACACGAACAACTAACCGAATATAAGTTGAACATCACCCACAATTGATCGCAGCTGATCATGGCTCACAAGCGAAGGTGGTTGAGCGTTCACGTGTGGTAATTCGGTTGTGCCTAATGTGAGGTCAATGGCACAATGATCAACACGGTTGACTCATGAAGACATAGTCGGTGTTCTAGTCCCGGCAGTGGCAATGATATGCACTACTGACGAGCTCTAATGAGAGCGAAACTCGAGTCTAGTGTTTCTTTTCGAAAGGGACCTACTAGAAAGTCTATGGGAACAAGACAACTGCGATCAACTGTGGATGAGGTTCAATATATATGAAAACCAACATCCCCTGCTACTCATCAGTAACTAGCTGAATGTTGGTGTAAACATTGATAAATGGATTGGGAATAACATAACGTTACGGGCAAGTTGTGATACTCTACGTTTCAACCACCTAGGGTGGCCTTCTTCAGGAATGTTGTGTAAACAGTTTAGTCACTCTAGTTGTGTTGAATCCTCACCCCTCAAGTGCATAAAGCATGCTGTAATTTGATTTCAACATAAATCAAGTGGTAACTGGTTAACTACTGGAGACTGTGAAGTAACAGACAAGTAGTTTTTTAGAGTTCTCCCTGGCTAATAATGATCATTTTGAACATATGTTAACTATAACTTATGAAATTATGTTTTCATATTTAATGAAAATTCGCCGTATGATACTTGACGTTCACATACTAAGTTCTGTGACACAACAGTGATAGGATTGAGATACTACTATGTTTCAGCGTTCAGAAAGCTTGTTAATCGGAGGCGAAAAACTAGAAAAAAACGGCGGTTAAGGACATATATGGAAATCCATTAGTTCAACAATTTTGGCACCATGGTCAACACAATGTCCTGTAGAAAGCGAATTTGTGCACAGTGGTCGACCCCCAGAAGATTTGTTGACTTCGTCAGGTGACCTTTGTCATATCCAAAGTATCGTTTTTTCAACCATTCTGTATAACGTCCTCCAAGTATTGATTTTTACTGTCAAAAAACTTGGGTTTCGAAAGCCCAATACCAAAGTGCATTTGCAAAATGCTGTTCTTTATTTGTCCGCTGTTATATTTCCCAATAACCTAAGTCCATATACGGTCACGAGTGCGATACGTGTTAGAAAATATTCACTACAATTTTTGTACATGTTAGTTCAATGTACTTTGTACCATAATAAGATTATCGGTGCAAACATTTCCCAGTTAATTTTAATGGACTGGTTTCGTGAAAAAATAACAGAAATGACTTTTTTACATTTTGATATTAGGAAGTCAATTTTTGATGGATTACATGATGTCGACAACATTGTGTCAGTCCACGGAATCTATGGGACAAGATAGTCAGAAAGTACTAGCTACACTGTAAGTATGTTGATCAACCGCCGGCAATTTGTTCCTGTCTGCTTTTCCACGATAGACTGCGTTTGAAAAACAATTCTGGACTAACGATGAAAAATTAATATACATTTGCGCATCCCGACTCCGCTTGCTAGCCAAACAATTGTTCAACCACAGTACTTGAACAAAGTGTCAAACGATTCCGTCGGAATTCCGGTTCATTATTTGGCGACCGAGCCTGCTTGTAATATTCACAACTTATATATCGCTCGAATTTAAAAAAACGCACTCGACTATTTAAAGGCATCGTATGCATTTAAAGCAATCGACCGCTAATCCTCGTTTGTGACAGGATTAAACCTGAGCAATATCAACAATCCAGATCGCTCTATGTGTTGGGTCATCTCGAATGTGGTTTATTGTTTTGTGTTCATGCTACCTAATTTCCCATTATAATTTGTGTTTTCAGACAATTCTATTCAAATATGACAGTACTGTTTTGTGTCCTTAGTTGTTCGCGATCTATCAGTTAATAGGTTGATGTTTCATGCCAGATTTTTGTAATCCTTTATGCACGAACGACTTTTGGCACATATAAGTAAATAGGTTGGGTAGAAATGACTAAATATTGATATCTTCAGATTAGTTTCTGTTTTGAGTTTCACTTTCGAAATTTGTGGTCAATATTTTATAGATTATTGTAGTACCAACAATTTTATAATGCATGTAAATATGCATCTCAGAAAGGTGAGTTACTGTGGCCACTTTTATTCTTACCTCAATTTATAAATACGTAACAAAATAACTCAAATTTATTTGAATCATAGCGTCAATCATTATTTATGAAATGTTCACTCGAAAGAGCTAGCAGTAATATTATAATATTTGGAAAAACAAACGTATTTGCAAAAGATACATACTTCTTCCTCGTTGGGGAGTGAGGATTTGCCATCAGGGATACAATTATTCCGTTCAGACTTCTAAGATTGAGCCATGTATTGAGGAGGCAACTTAGTTACTCTCAACGCCGAACAATCTTTTCGATAATGTCGCAGCCGACTAGCACAAAGCGAGAAAAGTTGAACAAGGAACTTCATAATGAAATCCGAAAACATCACCTGTTATAATGGGACATGAAGATCGTGCATGTGTTCAGACAACTTAAGTCAACAAGCATTTGGATAGCAAAGGATAGGCAACAGATTCTGGAGCAACTCATCGAAATAAATTTCACCGTTTTCCAACAAAGAACAGAACGGAGTGAGAATAATAGATACTCTGGACAGCAAAGCACAAAATAGTGAATCACAACCAATTATCAATGGAAGGTTGAAATTGAAAACGCAAAAAAATGCAGATGAAAAATTGAACAGAAAAACAGGAAGGCAAAGAAAAAGAAGGAAAAGTGAATTCGGTAAGAAAGGAAAAAACGGCTGTATGAACGAGGAAAAAATATGTTCGGAAAATGTATGAATAGAAATAAAATAAGTCACAAGTGATGTTCCGTTTGAAATTGACCAAATTTCCGACTACTCATCAGTAACGTGAAACATCGCCTAGCAGTTTTGATGAGGTCGGAGAATTGGACTTGTCAAGAAAGTCTTAAATGAGGATTTATTGAATGAAGTTAATAGACAACAACTGTGTCTGCTATTCGGACGATCGGGCGAACTGGACACTAATTACAAGCGGGAGTGATTGAGCGTTCACCTACGACAGTTCGTTTGTGCTTAGCTTGATGTATAT
>JTDE01001244.1:90114-103034 GCA_014338405.1 Paragonimus skrjabini miyazakii
GTGGGCTTTTTGGTAGCTCTTCCTTTTGTTAGGTTTTTTCTAGCCTTCTCGTTGTTTTGCTCCTTTTTTGGTCTTCTTGCTTTGTCGATGGTTCTTCTGTTGTTACGGTTCTTAGCTTTTGCATTTTTTCCTTTTATATCCCTTCCACTGTTCTCTCTCTTTTGGATCTTTCTTGTTTGTCTGCTATATCAGGCCTGGTTACTCACCACAAACTCCACGAGTGCAAAATGAATCTCTCCCATGCACTTTTGCAGCGTCGTTTGTTTGGTGTTTTCGTAGTATTGATTGTGCATTTCACGTACTTTACAATTATTTTCACCGGCCAGTCAATCCTTTTACCAAACGATAAAACCATATTACGGAGACTTGAATGCAGCCTAGTTGACTCAATTTGTGCGTCTTTCTTAATCACAGGTTGGCCGGACTGATGGTCGTCTTTTACATTTCAGCCATTGTAGGAACGTGACCTAGCTCAGAGATTAAACAATCACCGTCGTCTGAAGAGTGACCAAGTTGTTCTGTACTTAGTTTAATCAACACCTTGATCTAGCCTCATCATTCGTTTATATGTAACTATGCAAATCTGAATATAAATTATCAACATATCCATCTCTATTGACTCTTTTCAGTCCCTGCATGATGATCGTGATAGTTACACAGATCACAGCATAATTATGTTTTTAGAAATATGTACAGTTACTTCTTTCATGCGCATACGTCAGTGACGAATGGTGTAGGCAATAGGTACTGATGAGCACAACTTATCAGTTAAACACTATAAACTACCGTAACCTGGTTCTAGCATGCGATCTCAAAGCTTATCACCCTTATCTGTTCCGTTCATTCGTCTTATCGATGAGTATCAACAGAAATATTTAGGGTGCTTTTTAATAAGCAGCTAATCAGGTTAATCGAAACATGAAGCGTGTTTCCTTATTGTTTTTTTGAGGTGGATGAGCGAAATTCCAGTGCATTATAATAAAAAACAATACCCAGACTAAAGAGAATCCAGTGATGAAAACTAAATCAATAAATAGACAATTCGGCTGAGCAACCAAATGTAAAAGTGTTGGAATATGTGTTTTCAACCAGCGTTGTGAACGTTAACATAGAAATTACGTCACAGAACGAGAAGGGCTTCAGATGTTTGGTGTTTACCTTTCCGTTCGAAATAGCTAACTCCAGTCACTTCTGATCAGTCAGGAACACACAACCCAACCACAAGTGACTCACCGGGTATTTACAGTTATCGACAAGTAACTGTGGTTCAATACTGTTCTTGCGAAAACGATTAAAACAAGTACTTCTATCGGAATGGAACATCTAGTGGATTTGTTTGTACCTATATTTCCGGTTACAGGACAAGATCCAACAGTGATCCATAACTAAGTAAACGAGCTGACGCAAAATGCTTTCAAAAAAGGTATATTTAGATTCTCTCAACAGAAGATTATGAACATTTCTGATAGGGATTTTGGACAGCAATAAAATCAGCCATAGATTGATTAATATATTTGGTTTACGTCCCTCCGTTATTGTTTTTAAATCAATAAGAAACTAAATTGGTTCCAATTTTCATAAACCTATTTGAAAAAGCTTGCTTTCATCATGCACTGTTCCTGTCAGATGCATTATCTTCTGCTGTTGTCCTGATTTTACACCTAATATGAGACCTCGTTTAGGACGTGCAATTTTCAGAACGTCGTCTATGGGATTTTGATACATGCAAACTGTCATAGTAACCTCAATAATGGAACTGGGAGACCTGACAAAACGCACTTAGTGCACGCAATTACTAAACCTAAAGTTGAGCGGTTCATGGGTAGGCTAACTCTATACACATATGCTGTACAACCAAGCAATTTTGTTCACAACACTTTCATGTGACCGTTTGTGTGCAAGTGAAACAGCTAACTTTATGTTACATCCGACATGAAAGTGTTACATCGTGTAGGACACCGAAAGCTCTCATTCGAATTCAGAGTGGCTTATAGCTTGAAGCGAAAATGAAGTTTATCCAATTTTGGATTGTGCACAGTTTCTGGAAACTTGTTTATCCATGTGCAGTACATTATCACACAGATTGATATGCCTAGTTACGAGAGTTTAAGGTGAGTTCAGCTGTTCGCGAATTCGGAATAAGCGGTACTTGGGAATTGACACACCGATCTCAGGAACGTGACTGGTTGGTGTCCATTTACTTGCACAATATTGGGTGCACACTCTGAGAACTCATTTCAAAATGGCGTTTGTAGGAACATTATTTGATCTTGGATGTGTAATTTCATGCAAACTATCGTATGTTGGCACTTGTACTTTGGAACATGTAGCGGCTGATTGACTACAACTTCGACGTGACTCCCAACCAATTGTATATATATATATATATATATATATATATAAAGTTATACCAGTAAAGATGTACCGACGTTCGCAACATCATCAGAACAGCCAAAAACTCATATTCATCCTCTGATAAAACCTCATTTCTCAAACTATCAGTCAAATGTCAGCCATCATAACATATCACAGAAGGCAACCAATACTGAGATGGACACATCCAACCATCAAACCATACACTTCACCTCACAAACGAGTACAAGATAACAAAAGTCACAGTACAAACCGCTTCATGTGAACTCAGATTGGAGGGATGACCTAAAGCAAACCTCCAAACCGAGCCGGATCTGTAAACAGCCCCAACATACACCTGTAAGTACGGCCATATTCACAGGTCTGGGGAGGTGTGAGCATTTCAGTTCAAATCGCTTGGCTCTATCATTCCAGCGTTATAGTCGCCTTAGTCCACGATCAATAGCAGGTGGTTGTTGATAAACACTTCATCAATTGAACGACAGCATAGGACTGGGAATCAGGATGCAGTGGAGAATTTGAAGGAACATTGTAAAAATACGATTTTTCCTAACAGAGTACACTCTTACAATAGATTTCCACCAACCGGTAGGCGCTAAAACGGTGCATTTGTTAACGAACTAAATTTGCTACTTATCGAAATAATTGATAAAAACTAACAAATCTCCCCCCCATGCCATTGTCTAATTTTGCTGCATCATATGCAGATTCTGACCGGACGTTAGATGGCCGTGTTACGACTCAGCAGTGCAACGGCTGACGTTCCTCAGTTCAGCTAAGACTCCTTTTTGACAAATCCGTACCTGGGCAGAATTCGAACCAGCAACGAGGACAGCGTGTTGTGACTCGGCAATTGGTCTGCCAGTCGAACTAGGAAAACATACAGACAGCACCAACGTCTCACATTTGGACTGATTCATCCTAGCACCAGTTGTGTAGCCTCCTAATCTACTCCATATCAATATATATTTTATTGTTATTTTAGCCATGAATTAATGCCATGATAAAGGAAAATCCCTGTTTACTCGAGACTATGAGTAGCGAGTTGAAATATTTGACCTTATCTAAGCTATGTGGTGTGAATGAGCTTCGTAAGTTCCCTTAGATGTTGCGCTTTTTTTTCCAAATAGGTTGAATTAAATCAGTCGGTTTGTTGTAGGCCTGTAAACGAGCAGACATTTACCGTAGCCCTATAATGGACTGGAGAGGGGATTTCCAGATGGTTGGTTCCAGTGATCACCAGCAACGTGTCAAACAACTGTTTCGACCTAGTTCGGTTTCATCTGAATCACGAACATCGAAGGATTGAACTCACAACCTGCAAACAAACAGCAGATTGTAGTCCAGATATCTGTATACTAGACCATGGGGTCGCGGTAACCTAAGTGTGTGAGTTCACCAGGGTGTGTGAAGTATTTTTCTTGGCTTTTGCCTATTATTTTCTTGTTTTTTGAAGTACACTCTCGTTTGCAGATCATTCACAAACCACCTGGTTGATTTGAGTTTCTGAGGAAACGAGTGCACATCAGCCAAGAAAATTAATTTACATACTCTCTTGCAACCCCGATGACTACAACACAATTATCTAGTGAACAGGAGTGGGTTTGATTCTCCAACGTTCGTGGTTTAGGTGAGATTCAAGATTTTCGAAAAAAGCTGCCATCCACTTGGCTGATTGTCGCTAGTATCAACGTTCTCACAAAACTGTTTTGTCTCGAAAAATTTTGTATCCAAGATGATAAAGATTATCAGTTTGGGTTGACATACTTCATGTGCTTCATTGAAGGCGACGGGATTTCAATTAGTTGATCACGACCTAGGACGGCCTGTCGCTACACATGTGTACTGACTGTAGTAGGCTGAGTCAAGAGTGTGATGATTCCTATAAGAATTGTGTACGTTCAGCAACTGGCCGACTTAAAAACACAGATGTTTCTGCTGGAAGTTCAGACTTCTTAGTTTAAATGAACTAAGGACAGTTAGGATCTGTGGACCTCCGGGAGACTAGCTCGTTGTGTGTATGTGCTCATTCTGACTCCTTCTGCAACCTTGGTGTGGTGATCAGATTTATGCGATGTTTTGATCTGTAGAGCTATGCTGATTAGGAATGTGATCCTTTCAAATTTACTTACGTCAGATAAGCCGAAGGGGAACAGACGGACAGTGAACTGGTACGCTGATATGTTTGTATGTCGTTCTACTAAACAACTGTATAAGAGCCCTTATATAGTGAACAGAATTCCATGAGTAAACAGCACATTTTTATTTATGGTTGTAGCACCGTTGTCTTCTGCGTACAGAAAGAAGTGGGATTAAAAAAAGTACCCTAGAATTCAACGTTTTAAATGCAGTAGCTATCAGACTGAGACGTTAAAGTTAACTGCAGTAACGGGTGGGGCTAGTCACTCACTGTCAAATGAGTCAGACTTCTTGGGCATTAGCTTGGTTAGAGTCCCTACATATTGTTGCACAACAGATCAGGCTTTAGGGTTACACGGTCCAGAGGAAAATTTCTCAAGACAACCTGAGACATGCGCCGGGAAGCAGGATGCTGTTCTTTTGTATATGCATCAATGAAAGGCCTGGAAATCGTGCCGTATTGAGTGCGATAAAACTGGGAATCTACCCTATTGATGTCACAGCCTTGAGTAAGATAAACTGTTCAGACCGATGTGAATTATCATAAGCGAGTACCGGATGCACATCAAATTGTTAGGTTAACCAGCAGAGGGTGTGCGGGAGCCTGACCTCTGTTTCGCATCAGCTGACTGCATCATTCCTTCTACGTTGAACGAACCGCACGACCTCCACCCTCACATTTGTTCCATGCACCCGCGCCGAGATTGATGTAAGCCTGTGATGTTTCTTAGTATTTATGTTCCAACTATGTATTGCAGTGATGACACGAAGGATCAGTTTTATGATCAGTTCTTCTCATAATCCAGTGGTCGACTCTCTTCGGACGTAACGGCAAGTGTACAACCAATAAAAACAGTAACCATCTGTTCCATCTGTTTGCTATCCACGATTCCAGCTGGATTCGAGCGACGTCTGACGTGTACTCACCCTCAAAGTGGTCATTAGTATTTGCGTTAATATACGATTGCATGACAGAGATATATCCAAAAAGTACTAATCAAGCCAGTGTTGCGCGAGGAAAAGTGTGGCAGGGAGTAAAAGTTGATCAGAGCCAAGTAGTTAATGCACGTTTGCAATATATTTGTAAACCGTCCAGAAAACGGTGACAGCTATGTTTTAAACAATTTGAAAACTCACCGACGGAAACCGATTCACAGCGCGCTGTTGCCGTATGTTTTGTGGATAGTTCCACATTCACTACCTCTGAAGTTATGGAACAGCTTATCAAGGAGTAGAAGAGGGTATAAGCCATCGACACAGCTGAAATATACTGTTAAAAACTTCCGGACCGTTTTGACTTCAACGATACAGTTTTTACGAGCCTGATAAGTGAAAAAGGATTAGGCGTTTGTTGCTTCTAAAATGCACCCAAGCAATGAAGGTGGAGGGGACACATCCAGGAATGCCTGCTGCTAACTCATTGAATAGCTTCGCGCACTCAAGGCGGATCCATATAAAAAGCATGGTGAGCTAACTCTGGGTTGTGTCCGTTGTCTATGAGACGCTTAGATCGATTTTTGGCCTATCCGTTTAGCCTTCCAAAACACTGAGTGACGGGAACTCTGGCGCTTCACGTATATAACCAGAAGATAGCATAAAGCTTCTAAAAAGACACTTTAATAACTCGCTCAACCGAACAGTTGCCATTAGCTGGGTAACTGCGAATATTCTGCTACAACAGTATATCAGAGAATCACGCATTCTGTGCTAGAAGTTGGCAAAGGTGCAGTGGACAAGTAGAAAACTGTGAATTGGAAGGACTGCAAATGAAAGTGGATTGCCTGAGGGGTTGTGAATTATGGCGGCCCAGATTTCGAGAGCGCTTTGCTCCAGTTGATTCAGTCCATCTAATAATCGAATTCATTCCCATAGCAGTTCTATAATGTCCTTACTGTACCTCGTTTATAGGTCATGAGAATAAGCATGCATTGGTAATTATCGAGATTCCTTCTGTTAGGTTGCACTGATAGGGTTCTTTCGGAACTTCTGCTCCATCGACCTACTGCCGAATTTTCGAAAGCTAGTGATACCGAGGAGCAATGTGGATTCCGGGCTAGTTGCACCACAATTTATACGGCCTAATCTGCTCAACTGCTCAGGAGAAGGTGTTATCACTGCAACCAGCTACTGCGAGCCATCTTTGTGGATTTCACTGTGACATTTGATTCTGAAAACCTCGTGGCATTGTGGACAGTACATGGTGCGTTTGGATTTCCAAGTGAGTTAGTTGAACTTTATGTGGACATGGAAATAAAGCTGTGGTCATGTGGATCGACTTGTAATCCTTTTCAAGTTATTGTCGAGGTGAAGCAAGATTCTGTCCCAGCCCAAGCCCAATTTGGTATATAACCGATCGCAGTGTTGACAATCAATCCTCAGGACTCGGAGGGCAGTGTTTAAGATGAATACTACGCGAATGATCGTCTGTCGAATACTCGGTGCCTCAGAGCTTCAAACCAGTTATATAGTTCGATTATCCACATGCTGGTGTTCACATGTGATAGTGCGCCGTTTTTGCACAGTGGAGAGGAAACGTAGCAATTGTCCATGACTCTAGCAATTCCGGCAAGTATGATCCGGATATTCACACCGGTTAGACTTTTATCTTTCAGTCTTCCTCCGACTACAGTGCTGTATCCACACCTGAAATCCGCACCACTAGATAATTCGCGGGATATTCATGCAAACCACTGCTACTTGGGTAGCAATCTATAAAGAGATATGCCTCAGGATCGCCAGTCAAAGTTTGTGTGACAAAGGCAAGCGACACCTAGAGGCATCAAGAATGACGTATCCGGAAGGAGCGCGGCCTGAAAATAAGGGCGAAGCTGCGTTCTTGTGAAACTGTTGTTTAACAGTGAAGCCTAAGCATTCTATCGTCGTATCTGCGCCGCTTCTGTCTGTAAAGCCTAAGACGGATCTGTAGTATTTGGTAATTTGACCTGTTACTGAACACTGAAGCAAACTGCCCGGCAGATCAGGACGAGATCAAACCCAATTTGATGCTAGGTCAACTCCGTTGGCTATGACATACTTGTAAGACGGTCGGCGAACGGATTCTGAGGCTACTAGTGTATGGGCAACATAAAGCAGGTAAGAGAAATCCAACTGGTCAAGAACTAAAATACCAGAACGCTTTCCAGGTAGACCTTTCAAGTTGTAGTATCGATGTTAGATTGTGGGAGGAGGTAGCCTTGAACTGGGCCCCCCGTGGGAATGCCATACGAGAGGGAGTTCAAAAGTTCAACTAGCGTCAGCTGAGTGGTACACAAAAGAACTGTAGTTGTCATAAATTGTGGTAGAGTGTCCCTATGGTGTTGCGATGTCTACGACCGCAAAACTTACAGGTCCTCTCGGATTTACTGGCCACCATTCTACCCGTAGTAGATCGGCAACGAATATACAATGAGTACTTTAAGCGCAAAGGAGTTGTTAGTTACTTATTTGTTCGCATAAACGAACACTCTCCGTCCCTAGTTGTGGTATCCTTCTACTTTTCCTCGTCAACTTTGTTCGCGTATTTTATGTTAAAAACATAATATAGTTTTCAGTCAAAATGTAAATTATTTGAGTTTTTCCGATCCTAGCCAGGTAGCGCTATCACCTCTTCCTATATTTAAACAATAAGCGTCTTATATTTTTATCATTCTTCATAGCAGAGATCTTACCATTGGAGTCTCCATATTTTGCTGTCGAGAGATAAGTGTTTCACATGCATACTACATTATCGCTTGGTAAGCCAGCTGGCTTACGATGGCCTCCACTGACACGCCCCCTGATCTTGATCACTCTAATTTACAGTGGATACAATGTGCGTGGGAGTGGAATTTCAAGTGGCTTCCGCTGAATTCTTTGCGATCACTGTCATACACAGGCGTCTTGCAACTACGGTCAATGTGACCAACAATCGTGTGGCTCCTCTAAGGATCCCGGCTGCAACCGTGTTTTCCTGCTAGTTTGTTCTGTGCGCATGATTTTGTGTTCGCCTTCTATAGGATGCCTGATACGAACTCTGTGCCACTTTCTTCAGTCGTGTAACTAATCGCACGCAGCGAATGCTTGCTCTTTCCCTAACGACTCATCTACTATTTCATTCTTCAAGGTTGTTTAACGCGAACCTATTCGGACGTTGTTTAATGCACTCGAAGGTTCCACGCACTTCTCGCTTGGCGCCCTTTTGAGTGCGGTCGAGTGGATCGTAGCCCACCCCGCCCAGCTTGGTTGGTTCCAAACTAGGCTAGAGCTAACTATTTATCATATTTCCAAACATTGCTAGAAATATACAGTTTGTTTCCTAACCCCGCTGTGTTTTCTAGTTCGATGCCTGTTGGGACAGCGTTTCGATTGCTCTTCAGATAAGGCGTGCTAAATTGTTGGTGGATGAGGGTCTAGCGCATACCCATTTGTCCACTATAAATGGTGAGCCCGAATATTACTCCATTTTTTTCAACACTTTCGTTTCGTTTCACTTTTCCATCAGTCGACATCACAAACTGGCGAGCCTTATTAATGGACATTTCTTTTCTGAATGTTTCATTCCTGATTTATCATTACAAATTGATGAACATGTTCTCAACGGCTTCTTTCGACGCATTTTGACCTCAACTCCCAACATGAATTTGTGAGTCCGTTCCTTTTTGTTGGGTTCCCCAGCCTATCCTACGCTTAGTAATTAGGTGACTCCCAATTTAAACGCGTTCATAATTTCCTTTCAGTATTGTTACCGACTTTGTTATATACGTCGTTTACTGTCAGTATTCCTAGGTTTATCCGCGTTCAAGTTTTACACGTTTCTGTCGTTTTATACGTTTTTGCGCAGCAGCAGAGTTACCGATAACACTAAAATCCTCGATTTTAACTAGTCACTATATTATTACATCGTTTTGTAATCTTTGCCCATCTGGGTGTCTCAATTGAAAACCATGCGTCTAACAATGGACACGTGTTCAGCCTACGCATTTGACCCGCCACAACTTCGGCTCCATCAGACACAATTATACCTTCGCGCCTAAACATTTTTGTAGGTTTTCGGCAGTTTTTACTTGCATCCGTTTCACTTGCCGCCTGCATCGTTGCATGGCTGCAAGCTTCATCCCATATGAGATTGTTTCTTGTGCACTCCGCTATCATTGTTTAGTCATACGGCTACTTAACACCTCTGCGGAAAATTTAATCGTTCCAATTAATGTTGGTCTCTTCGCACATTCACTTAACAACGTCCACCAGCACAACCTACTCCAGCACGAAACTAAGTTTACCGGCCCAACCTACTCCAGCACGAGACTAAGTAGCGGCTGTACTAACTTATCTCGACCCCGAATCTTGTTGCCACATTGCAGTCGACTCAGAGGCTCAGCCTTTGGCCCAGTTTAATATTCATGGGTCGACAAATCTGACAGCTCTGGTTATATTAGCCATCTCTCGGACATCTTTCTAGAAGTGTAGTTCTTACAATCGTAAGCAGCACGGTACACACCTCGGAGTAAACATCCTATCGGCTCAAACCACTAACTCTTACCACAGAATCACTCTTAGATAGGTTAATCCTACACGAAATCAGATATCTCAACACATATCAGGTTTCTTGCACGGACAATTCATGGGACGTACCAACGTGTTGCTCAGCTTATTCCCGCTACGACATTCTCAACGTTCAGGATGGACACGGAGACAATCTCTGTCGCTCATCCATACGAGTGCAGTATTCTGCCACGGTACATCTCAGCCGGCTTCGGACTCTGCGACATCGTAAGCATTACCTAACGCGGGTTATGCAAGAGGAACACGACTAGCATCACTGTACCCGCTGCACGGTCACTCCTGATCGCTCATTAGCGCACAATCGCTTTCGATCTCCACCGCTCATTCAACTTGCAGCACCACATCAAACGCTTTGTTAGGTCACACGGAAGTCATCTTCAGCTTCCATCTTCTAGCCTACGACAGACGTTTTTATCCTAATTGCATTTGTACATCCTGCATTGTGCACCTTTCAGGACTCTCGCATTGTAGAAGCCTAGCGACTTAGAAGGAGGTACAATGATGCTACCTACGTCCAGTTTCTGTCAGCACCCAACTGATACGTTTCGACCGTATTTTTGTGGAGTAGATCAACTAACAAATCGACCAGCCATTTGTCTGACTACAGTTATGCCTGGATATGGTGTATCAAGCTTTGCTCAGTTCAGCGTGCCGGACGCCAGAGTTGCGCAGGTTGGCGCGGGTAAAATATAACAGTGGAACCATGTCACACTACTGGATCGCCTCTAGGACGATAATATGTCGATAAATTGACAGTTGAACAGTATATTTAGCTGGTGTTTAATTATGCCACCTGCGGCGAAAGACTGGAGAAGACCATTCAGAAGCTTAACGCAAAACATGTGGGTACGCCTTCGGTTGTCACTAAACCTTTAAGAATGTTATTGAAAAATTTCACACAGTAAACAGTGTTCATAAACTGTATAGAAATAGTCAATCATGCGAATCAACAGGCGACTCTTGTGCTAGTGACGTGCTTTGAAGTGTAATAAACAGCCCCAAAAACAAATGCCGTTAGCTTACTCAAGAACCTAATATACTGTCTTTTGGGACAAAAGCTTTGACTATACTGGCATACCCGGTTACGTGATTTTAAGTTAACGAATACGGACAAGTTAGTCAATTTGAATGTGGCACTTGCCGGAAATGGATATACCTGGCAGTAGTCACTGGCGAGGCAGTATTCTTTTTGAATGGTTTATTGCAATAACCGTATTTTTGGCACATTACTAGTCCCAATCGGTTTGATCCAGTTTGATATCAACACGAAACTTATGGTTTGAGCGATGCCTGTTGCAAAACGGAGCATCGGGTCCTTTTTTCACAAAAACCTAGTGGATAATATCGTTGGTTGCATAGTCGTTTACAAAACTGAGATATGTTTAATTTCCAAATACTTCATTAGAATGTTGCGTCTTAGGAGGAATAAAATGGAATACTTGAATACATATGGTTTCTACAGGATGACGTAGCACCACAATGTGCACTATGTGTACAAGGATTTCTGGATGAAGGATTCAGTCGGTGGTGTCGGTAGTGAATGGCTATGGAAATGAATTCCACGGTCAACAGACCACTCCAAGAGAATTTCTCCTCTGCGGCTACCTTAAAAATAGTCCACAGAGTGCATCCGCAAACCATGGGAGAACGCAAAATCGCCACAACCTTGGAATGTAATGCTAATTCTGGGAATATCGTACAACATGTACCCTCATCACGCTTCCATGTAGTCAAAATCATGGACAATAGTACGAGCATGTATCGCGAACTTATGGTTTATATTCTGATGTATTCATTTCTACTCCAGCTTGCGTAACGACAATGTCGACCTGCCGGTTCAGTAGCATATATGTGAACTAAATATGTTCAAATAACCATGACTGGAATAAGAAATCTGAGTAACCTTACTGACGAGTACTGTCTCACTTAACTCAAATTTCACTTTGTACGTCGTCACGTATTCTAGACCAAATACCGCAACACTGCTGTTCCTAACTGTATGGTGCCTGGATAAGAAGGGTAGGGATTTGGTGTGACATTAAAGATGAGCGTACATCATGGAACTGTAGCCATTTCTTGTTGATGGTAGACAACAGCTAACGTATAGATCCTCTGTAGACCAGAAAAATAAGTTTTCTTATTGGTACCTGATTGCCTAAAAACACAATCGAATGTGCCAATCCTAGTCGCACACATTCTGTAGACTACTTCAGCCTTTCCTGGAAGGTAAGCAGCAGCGCAACATACTGAAATGAAGTAGAAGTAGTTGTAAAAGCCACAAAACTGAACATTTTCTTACTAGGGTGAGCGACCAAGTCAGAGAAGCGAATATTCCGACAATCCGTCGAGTATGTAAACGCGGTTTTGGAGTATGTTCAATTCCCACAGCCGGTAGATCACGGGTAACTTCAGTGATCGAACGAGTATTTCCTTAGCAGACTTGATCAAACGGGAGAGAGTTAACTAGTAAAAATCCACAACAGAAAACATCGACCCACCGAACACGTGGACAGGATATTTAGATAAAAACCTCGTTGATTTGTGGGCTAAATCCCTGTTCACAAAGGCTAGTGCATGAGTGGCACTGGAACTTGCGACTTGGACAATGAAGGGCCTGTGTTACTGAAAGACTTTTGCTATTATACGCCGCACGACACTTCCTCAAAGCAATCGTTTAACGTCAAGGCTGAGTGCACGGCATAACACTCTGTAGCACTTGGGATTGAGAACCACACTTAGCTCTAGAAATTGCGCTTGAATTTGAACCTCCCGCGTAATTAATAAAGGGAATATCTCAGACCTGTATCGGTAAGCTGTTGGTATTCATAGTACAAGGAAGTGAATTTGTAGTTACCTCGATAGTAAAG
>JTDE01001244.1:104729-119080 GCA_014338405.1 Paragonimus skrjabini miyazakii
CACAAACGATCACTAAAACGGCGTCGACAACACAGCAGCACGTCCCGATACACAATTCAAATTCAACTAGTGCGCGCTCGCTGGTTTCGACCGCACGTTACAGTTGAACGCTTTAATGTGATCTATCAGGCATGCCTACCGTGAGGACACTGACGTTGTGGTTAACACGTTAGTCTCACAAGTACGAGAGTGGTAGTTTGAATTCCGGTACGGTAGGGGATATGCTTTACTGCTAATGAGTTCTGAATAGGGCGAAACTCGAGTCTAGTGTTTTCTTTCGAAGTGGGCTATGCGAAATGAGTATCTGAATGTGAAGGTTATGATCGAGTACGGGTGATGTTCAGTTAAAAGTTACATGTATTCTATACCTAAGGTCTGAAGGCTCAAAAAAATCCTTCGGATATTTTACCAACCAGTTTGTTTTTAGTTGAGATTGTGAAGTTCTGGACAGAACAGAAATCTACCGATTTATGATCATAGGTGAACAGTAGCTACACTATTGTAAATATGCCCGGTTTAGTCATGAGAAGAAACACATAACAAACAAGCTCGTTTTTGGTGATTCACCATCAGGCTAAACACACCACATTTACGTGGGTTCGATGGGGGGTGGTAGATAACATAATACTGAAGCGAAAGATGTCAGTCAACAGTTTCTGCCTGGTTTGAGTCATGAGACTTAGTTACATAACAATATTGTGTGTACAAATCACGTCAAGTGAATAAATACGGAAGAAAATAAAAAACCGGGCTTCACAATCGTTAATCGCTTTCAGTCAGTGGTTCACTGTATTCACTTTATGATTCGTATATACTGATGTTTTTTAGTGCAAATCCGGTTTTCTTTAATTTCAGCGAGGTTGGATTGACCAGAAAATATTGGCGTGTCTTGCGCATGCAGAGGTTTGATGACCCATGTCATTTGATTCAGGGTCAAGGTTCGTTAGTTGTCTTTTCACGATTGGTCCAAATCTCATTGGCGAATACTATTAATGGAAGCAGCCTACAGTTTTATCTGCATGAGGCCCCGCGAACTAGTTTAACTGACATCTGATTCGGCGGAAATCTACCCGATGTAGAAATCATTGGTTACGTTGAATGTCATCACGAGAACGATGCAAAGTACGTTCTGGTAATCACCCAGAATGGATTGTTCTAGCGTGAGCACATTCAGCGCTTTCAGTGCGAATAAAGGCGGACGTGTCTTGGGCAACTCAATAAGAAAGTGTGTTTTTCAGCGAGGCAGAAATAAAGGCAATACGGGTGACCATGGTATTCAGAAGTAAGTTCAACTTTAAAAGAATAACGTACGCCGTAACAAACTGTCCACGGTTGGTGATCACTGGGAGTTTAGAGCTTGGTGCGAACTGGAAGCGAGTGGGAGTAATTGACGGGGACAGTCGAGTTATTCCAGGGACCAAAGTTTTCCGCTTTCTTCACCTCAGGCCAAAAAGTCCGAGTTCTGTCAGGTGCATTTATATTTCGTGGTGGATGCGGTTCATCTTTCGGGGGTTCACTGCAGTAAGATTTTCACTTGAAAGTGATGTTCACCTCTATTCTATTCTGACCGCCCAACAAATTTTCCTCAGCAATGACTCGCGCGATTCACTGACTCTGGGACTCGACTATACTTAACGGCTATGTTGAGGTGTTCTAATAAATTACTCCCCTCTCTAGCCTGCCCATTTGTTGCATTATGTCAACTAATAAATTTTGGTCAACTGCGTCTACCCTCTTCAACAGACTAACGTCCATCCTGTTGACCTTGGTTATACACCTTTGTGCTACCTTCGTTATAAAATGATTGCGTGATTTGTTTGTCCACACATGGAAAAGAACGACCGATCTTGGATAAACGACTGTTTGCTGTATCACCACAGTGAGTTCTATGGACTTAGTCTGTTAGCTGCCGTTGAAAGGTTCATCAGTTGTCCACCTTCACTTAGTGTACCATCACTTACACCCAAAACACCCGCAGCATCAACCATTGCTCGTTCGGGTATGTTTGTTTTGTTTTCCTCACTAAGCAGTTATTCCCGTGCGTTTCTCATCATAGGATTATTTTCTATGAGACACCGAGCAGTCGATTAATTATTGCTATTCGCTTCATCGTATCGATAATTTGTCACATATAGCTTATCACATACTAAGTCGCTAAAATTAGATCATTTTAGTGTGCGTAGTTTTCGAGTAGAATTCGGTTTAGTGGTAACCTTCACGTTTTTCGCTTCGACACGATGTTATGTTGGTTGCTGCTTTGATAATTTCAATGCTGACCTACCTGCACAACACATGCCATGTCTCCCAACTCGTTTTTCCTCTTTTTGTACGCCGTATTTTCAGGATCGATAATAACGCACAGGTCCAGTTCGTGGAACACTTGTTACATTCGCATGTTGAATTACTTTCAGCAAAGGAAAATTATTATATGAAACAATGGTAGACGGAGATTTAGAAGATAGTTTGACAAGCAATCAGTCAAGTAATCGAAAGCTTCTGAATCAGATAAGAATTTCCCTCTGTTTTCTAACAGCTGTTTTATGCACATAGATGTTATCGTTTTTTAAACTAGGGTTGTATAAGTTGTTGGCCAGATTGAACTGGTAGACTCCAACAGAAGCTGGTTTAATCGAGAATAACAAAATTTTCGGTTGTAATCCTTTTTGTCTTAGGAAACTGCTAACTGGCATACACTCGTATAACCCCAACGTCTCTGATCTCATGATCTAGTAGGTGTTTGGTTTATCAACCTGACACCAGGTCATGGGTGTTTGTTTCTAGTCCAGTGTGGAAACGCAACAAAAGGGAAACAACTGTCAACTGATTTGTCATTTATTGCTGGGACCAACTGTTATCTGAATCAGACTGAAACGGATAGTTCAGATGGATGGTTAACACGTCTTTTAGCTTGCATATTCTGTTATGACAAAACTGTTGTGGGTCCAGCTACAAGAAATTATGTAGACTAGTATAGCGAACTTTCAAATCAACGTTTGAATTGTCGAAAGCTTACCTTGTACGATTTGCCAGTAAACACTTGGAAAAGAGTTAACTTTAAACACTTTCACGTAAAGTGTATTGTATTGTTCTTGTACATTTTCATTCAGATTTTAAAGAAAATAAACAAAATCACATTTGTAAATACGACACAACTCAAAACGATTCTTTTGAAGAAACCGTTTTTTATAACACCAAATTTCGACATTTTTGTACTTTGTGACTTTCGCGCAGTCGACGATATAAGTTTAATAATTCAAACTAAAAACCGAATGACGCTGAATACTGATTAATTTTCTGTGACCAGAGCGTACCAAAATGACAACAACAAATAAATCAAAAACGATCAATTTGTTTGACCAAAGGAAAAATTTGATTAACAGCTATGTCCTCGGTGAAAGGAATGGACAAATCTAAACCGTAACAATTCCTGCTTAATCACAGATAATTCATTGCTGCAAATGCTAGCGATTCCACTGTTTTTATTTCATGGCTTCACAATTGGTTCATGGATGGCTCAGATATGCTGATACTTTGTGATAGACCACTCAGTATATCGGATGGTAGTGTATAGTCCGAATACACATTGGGAAAAACGAATCTTTGCTCGCAAAAGACCATTGCGTTTTTGCAGGAAGAACCATGATTAAAAGTCTCGAACTAAGATACTTACCCAAATGAATGCGGATCAGTCGAAGGTCGGTCACGTCAATAACTGCTTGTAACTGGGTGTTTTTGTTCACTGTGGTATATTTGCATACGATGTGTCAGTTTCTGTCATAAATCAAACTCTGGTGCAAATAGTGTTTTAGAGACAATATTAATCACCGGTCATTTGGACGAACATTAGCCTGTTACCAACAAACACTTGTCCACCTGTTAGTTAAGTGTTTGGAAACAGGTAGTAAGGATTTTATGAGTACTCAGTTGATTAGAACACCTCAACTGGCCATTCACAAATCTGGTTTACTAGAAAGTGATACCATCAACCCTGGTATACGACTGTCCATGGATGATCCAACTTGGGGCTACAACTCCTTCAAATAGGTGGGTTATTTACCGTTTGTTTAGCAAACTGCCTTGAGATTACGTAGTGAACACTGCAGGCTTCACCTTACTAAGGACTTAAACTGTAACAAGCCCTTACGTTCGTCTATTGCGTATGCGTAATGTGGTGCACTGAAGAGGTAAGAAGCTTCCCTTTAAGATAGGATTTAGCAACGATCTTCTAGACGATGATCAGTTCTCATATTAGTCAGTAGACGGCTGGCCATAATTAGCTCTGTCTAATGAATGAATTTGGTAATTGTAAAACATAGTACATAATTTATACTGTTCATCATATTGAAGTAACATTTTGCTACTGAAGCCATACATTAAATAAACTAGCCTGATACGTGATCTGTTCACTAAACGAAAGTCTACGAAATTTAGTGACAAGCTGGATGAAAGTAGATGCAGAGCACCATCGCAAGCAGCACCAGTCAGTTGGGTTCGTGACTCTTTCTAGGTAAAGTTCTTCTTTAAAGAAAAGCTGCCGTCACATAAATGTATTGCCGAACCTAGACGTCAAACTTTTCACTGTCTACCATGTTTATTGAGACCCTTTTTCAAAAAGAGGGGTTCTGTGTACTTCAAGTCAGGTCAAACCAACTATGTACAGTGTTAGTCCCGATAGGTCATTACGCTGCCTCTCAACAAGTTTCATCGAAACAGTTTTCTTTGGACTGCCCACTTCAGCTTCGTTTGTCTTTCGCACAGTTGGCGTACGTTTGAATGAGTGACTTTGTGCGGTAATTTGGACACACTTGTGGTCTGCGAAGCTCCAATTAAACATGATTAAGCTCTAGTTCACATCTATTTTCCAATTTCCCTGGTTGATACTGTCACCACTAGAATAGGCTTGATATAAATGCTCCTGCTATTCTAATATCAGTGTAACGTTGTTGGAAATACACTGTCATATACCATACTACTTCAGAACTTAAAAAGCAGAACATAACAGAAGCTGACAGTCATGGTTGTCTACATCAGATTATATCCGAATTCCAGCTGGTAAGTATTGGAGTTATTTTGAACAATTGTGCAAAGTGATTGTAAAACCACTAATGAAATTAACATGCCTGCAGGAACCAACAAACCCATTAAATCAATTTTTCGGGTTAAGCCAATACAAGCCAAAAACCAAAAGAGCCATAGGTGTGGCAAAGTTTCGACCCTCTCATAGGTCCAGTCTCAATCAAAATGTTGACAGATCTGCTCCGAGAATTCTTGATCATTTTAAGTTGAACAACACTCACATATGATCGCAGTGTTTGTATTCAAATAGACGTTCCAGCCAGCCTCTTTCGAAAAGAAGCAATAGACTCGAGTTTCGCTCTTGTTGGAGCTCGTCAGCATTGCACATCCTTGCTACGGTTGGGATTAGAACTCCGGTCACGCTTTCTTGAGGCAACTGTGTTGACTATTTTGCCAATAACTCCGAATCAGTGAAGTCGTTCCACATCGCTAGGGTTTAGCTAACATCATCCTCATTTTCAAGTATGCACGTAATGGATAAGTTTTTGCTGAACACTGGCGGTTAAAAATTCAAGCGTAAAAGGCAGATACATTAAGGTGCTGTGTCGTATAGTTTTACCTACTGCATAGATCACGGTGAAGTAGTTATAAAACACGCTTCACCAGTTTAAAGGTCAAGCTCAGTCCTCATCACAATATTGGCCCAAACTGGTTTTTTGTGATTGCGATTCTCATGACGTCACCTTAGTTAGTCATCAATCATCAATTCAACGTGAATGGCTCCCGCGTTTTGCTGTCTGACATGTAGGTGTGTGTATGCGGTTGCGCTGATTGTATGCAACTATCATCTTTCACTGGGTCATCAATTTGCTAACCCTTATCTGCTCGTTCCTATTCTTATTCTCATCAGCAACTAACTGATAGTGGCGGTATGGCAGCAAAACGTTACGAGCATGCATTTCCAATCTACTGACTGAAAAATGGCGTAAGCACGTGAACGTGTTACTGGCATTACATAACTGGCGCAAGTCTGCAGTGAGAGTTTGGTAGCAGATGTTGACGTGTGCGCTGTGACTGGGATGATAGGCCTGGAAAGAACAGACTACTCAGGATCAGAACTGAAAGAACAGGTACGAGTAACAGTGAGATTATAGTCGTTCTGTGATTCGCCCATGGATCATAACTGTTAAAGTAACCATTTCCGCTTCTTTAAGCACCCACATTCCACAATACTTCTGCATTTGTGGACGTCTTTGATTTTGCTCAAAATAAGGCGCTACAGAAGTGTGCTTCAATACTAAGGTTTTCACGAGTGAGATAAGTGTGAAACCACTTTGTAGGCAGCAGCTGTCAGAGGCATTCTTCACACGTTTGTGCTACATAATCGATTCGTAACAGGCCAGGCGCAGACCGCTTGGTAATATTAGGGTAAATTGTTTACAAACTCTCATCATGACATTTCATACGTATAGGTTAAACAATATATGCAGATTTTCTGTGTAGTTTGGTAATGTAAGCTGTAGTTATCAACTGGGTGGTCCGCAAGCAACTTATGTCGTTTGTAGTTGATGAATAGTGGCCAAGGTAAGTTGACTGCTACTGAACAGTTCGAATGCTCAGACTAAAACAAAATCTATCTCGCAGCCCTAGTGATGGGGCAAAAAATATCTGTCCTAGCAATTCGATGTATTGCAAAGCAAAAGTTATGTCCAACAAGTATTGAGAAAACGGCTGTCTGGAGGGGTTCATTTGAATGTACATGACAGCTAAAGTAACGGCATTCCAAATGGCTACAATAAAGAAGATAATATTTAATATCATTCACTATAAAGGCGACTTAGTCGCAGGGCTGGCTATACAACGCAATTCGTGGAATATTTCCAACAGCGCTTTGCTTTTAGTTAGCCATCTGCTCAAATATGTGTTTCCGGTTGAAGAACGAACTGCCCGTTCAAGTTCACATAATGCTCCTGTGCTCGTTTACCTGTTGGTGTACAGCAGAATGCGTTGGGCGTACGACAGAGCAACTGTTCAAGAAGATAAGAAAGTGATGTGCGGTTCTGGTAAGAGCTGGAGTAAAAGATTCGCTAGCAGACTCAATTGTCGCCCATCTGACAGACACGAACCACACAGTTAACTCGACCTTGTCAATTCAAGGTAGTCTAAAAACGTCCCTCAGTCTACCAAGGTCCATGCAATCACTCTGTCTGGTAACGACCAATGGGGCAACGTTTCGACTACGTTATCCAAAGCCCTGCGCATAAAAACGTCCTTTCCGACCTCTAGCCTCCCAGGGCAAGCAATCAATTTATCTTAATCTCCAGTTCACCAATCATAAGTGGCATAAGTTGTTTATGGGCCATCCACTTTAAAACCAAAGTTTACCATATCAAAATATATAGAGGCTCCTTGTTTGCTATTTAACCCATAGCTATTTACCGACCTGGCAATGAGACCATGATAACACATGTTCACCAGTTTGTCTACTTGATGAAATTATGAGAAGAACAGGAAAACGATTAGGACATCTGAGATTTAGGACAACTGACAAACTTTCCAATTTAGTCGTGTCGGTTTAGTTTGATGCTTGGTTGGGCCATCGGTCAAATGGTTTGCGGGAATGACGTCAACATGTAGAACAGTAAGGGCTAAACAGGGCCCTGATTTACTAGTAACCGTCCTTCAAAACGCATTTTAATTACTCACCGGTTATATTTCATTAGTTCCGATAAAATGAACACAGAACAACAATGATTTTTCCTCTATGAGTACTTAATTACAGAAAATATTGACACTTATGTTTTGGATGTCTTTATTATTTTTAGTGTGGGTGTACATCACAGTCGAATCACCGATTCTTGCCGTTATTTGCAACCGACTGTTGTGGTTTTTGTAGCTATCATCCCCTTGGTAAAATCTGTAAACACTGCTTTTGCACTTTCGATCGATTAAGAACAATCCCAACTGTGACTTCAAAGGCTTTGGGCACGTAACCGAAGTATACAGTGCTATTAGATTGGATTGGAATATCCCGAGGGTTGAGTAACTGAGAACGGTCATGACGACCCAAGCAGTTGCATATTTTCCAACACACAAATCCGGGTGACAATTGTAGTACGACCAACTCGGATGTTGACTTGGTGCAGCACATGCGTCTTTACGAAAAGCAGATGAGACTCGGCTGACGTTCAGAAGCGCGCGTTGTCCACAAATGCCCAATTGAGTCAGAATGCGCTGACTGAGGTCCTTTTGTGTTAGGTGCATAATTAAGATGATGGAGCGAATGAGTGTAGATGATGATGATACTTTTCTAAAATTTCTACCTCTCTTTTGAAAGAATCCACGAAAAACATTATAAATGAGAGATTAATACAACCCTCAGTGGACACTGCTAATAACGAAAAATCATTCGCCACTGTCTCTTAAAAAAGGCACAGTAAGATAGCTGATAACGCGTCAGGTAACTGATGTGATTATCAGAATACATTACACCTCTCTGTATTTTGGCAAATTTCATTAAAAACGGGCGGAACAAGTCCACTTGAATGACACTAGGATTTACAATGCTGCCTTACTTTTGATCTATTTTTTCAACTATTCATGTGATTCTTTAGGTCAGTTGCGCCACAAAAGTTGTTGACACTACCCTATTTAGCATCACCCCCACAAAACAGTATGCCAACTTATACATCCTGGTCCATTTAGTCGATTGCGGTGTGCATGCAAGCGCGGAGAGAGCGTTTCGCGTCGTCTACCAACTATCGTCAACCTATCACAAAAACTGTATACCCAATGGATAACCGAAGCAAGTAAAATACGATTACGTTATCAGGATTTGTTGGAAAAGCTCACGCGAACACGGACTGCAATGGCAGAACACCCAATCTGTGGGACACTTGGATCAGCCGTCAGTTGTCCAACCAAGTAACGCTGCCTACTCTGGTTGTGTTCCGAAGGCTAATGAACTTGAGTTTAGCATTTACCAGTTTGCTATATCCCTCGTTTACTTTCTAATGAACAACGTCTTTTAGGAAGATGTTAACACTACAGCCAGTACACACATTCGTTTAATGTCGTGAAGTAATGGCTATCATGGAAACCATTACTGGACACTGCTAGCTTGAAGGAAGAATGACGAGAAAAGTCCGAACAGCGAGAGATATTTATATTTTCTGTCCTGGTTGTTGGCGAGCTTGTAAGTGTTTTTGCAGCTAAAAAATCGTTACACCCACAAGATTGGGACAATGCTTAAAACCAGGCCCAAAGCGCATTCGAAAACGTAGACAAGGGACTTACGATATGGATTTCATGATAAATCTTTCCGACAAATTCAACTAAACCTACTCATCTCAGGACAATTTGTTTTGAACACAGTGTTTCTCGTAGCAATTGTTTCAGTGAGTAACTCACTTTGAATAATTCATTCTATGGAAATTTCATCCGGAACAATTCATTCCGGGTAACAGTTCACTCGAGGAATGACAATGGCTTCGTAATTATATGGAATGTATTCAAAACTGAGCTGGGCTATTCATGTAAAAGAGAGGGGGATTAATTCTCGAAATCCTTCCGTTGATCCCACGTAAAGCAGTATGTGTTATAGAGCCTTGTGTTATAACCTTAACTCAGAGTACCTCGAAACTACAGTTCAGTTAATGGTTTTCATCACCACGTAATACAACACCCAAAATAAACGCCCTTAACAGTTACTATTATCCACATATCCAAAGCATCTTCACAGGATTGAAATCTACTTCTCACCTTACCAATATAAATAAGAGTTTACATCAAAAAGTCACTCCTCATGAAGTCCGCTTCAATACAATAGGTGCAAACTTATTCATTAATATACACTGACTTCGGGACCGCGGTTGCATGCAAATAGTTTTTTAATCTTGCGATAACTGTTTGTCCTAGGACGATTTTGACCGAGAATAAATTGTTTTCGGGACGAATTGTCCCGGAATGAATTGGGCCGTTACCTATCAACACATTGACTGGTTAGTGATACTCAACGGTCACAAAGCGTTGCATCTTCCAACTTATGGTTTTACTGACCGCAGGAAGTGGCTCCACTAATAACTTGTTATTTTCTGTCCTAATTATTGCTCTCAATTTACAAATGATTTACCACCGAAAAGCTGTCTCACCGAGCCATTGGCTGCATGTTCCACATGTTGAATAACATCACCATTAGCCTTTGTATATCATGGGTCCGATTGCAAGTGAGATACAAGATGCAGACAGATCTGTACTATTTTCAGCATGAAAATTATTCTTTACGATCACTGTGAACACTGATCTTATGCTGGAACGGTTTACTCCTGCAAGCAGATGTATAAACATATATGAAACCGGAGGCACCACGGTCAGCAAATTGTCTTTAACAAATGTTTTGCGCGAAGTATAATCTTCGTTAGCAAGCAGACTCTCTAGAAAGACAGTCACATGTGTAGATTTTATAACGTATATGGATGTAATTTATGGCCTGCTGTTTATTTCCGACTGTAGGAGTGTTCTTCTAGTTTTTCGTCCACATTTTGAAACGATCTCTGTTAAGATAGTTCGAACGTTTCAAACCACACGAACCTGCGCGGACCTCCTAGAGGATATTTGGTCAGTCAACAAATAGAACATTGTTAACTAGGTTGATCGGATTTTCGTTTTACCTCGACTGAACTGCCAGAAATGTTATCTCAAAAAATCACCTGTGGACCAGGAATGGTTATGCGAAAAATATTGTAGTTTTCGAAACCACAGGTGTCCAACTAACGACAGGAAGTAGTGTTACACACGCACATACCAACACACAGGCAAATGCATGTCAAATTTTGGACAAGCAGGTTTCGAAATTGTCAAAAATGAGCGGAAAATAACCAATGAATTTCACGTGGATTAATACGGTCCATTGTTGTTCTTAATTATACAATAGCTATTTTGACCGTTGTTGTTTCAAGTTGCTGTTTTGTGAAGACGGAAAGAACGAAAACAATCACATTAACTGGATAAAGGTCATTTTTAACCCGCATAGCTATTTCACATTGCGCGAAATGTTTCAGCCATATTTACACACCTCGATTTTCAACCGGAATAAACGGGGCTTGTCATAATTCGCGATTTCTATCTGAAATTAAAAACTAACAGAAAATTAGAACTGGCGTGTGTAATTAATAGCTCATACACCTAGCACTCAACGAAAAGGCGACAATATGACATCTAATTTTAGTCGAAAATTACAATATGCCCAAATTCGTGCATATCCTACGGCTGAATTGTAGTTGCTAATCACAACCAAAACTGTTGCTCAATTGGCACAGTGTAGGGTACTGGGACTTTGAGTCGAAATGCCACCTTTGATCACAGACGAATAGATAAGACTGACTACACTTTGGTGCAGCAGCTGAGTTCTTCTGTAAACACGTCCGAGTGGTTCTATTAGAGAGCGTTTGTGAGTTAACAGTGGACTTTTGAGACATCATGGGCTTCTGCTGAGCTTGAGTTCGGTTACAGATTAACAGTAGTAGTCCGTCAAACAGATGCAACTTGTCAATCTAATCCAATCAAAGATGATCGTGGTCAAGATGGCGGGTCACGTAGCAGGTGCCCTTGATTGACGACCCTACAAAGACTGCAGTGCAGTGGACTTCGAAAATGATGGGCGGTCGCCCGCCAGTAGTGCTTCGTACATGGTGGGTTGTCGGGAGCAGCGTTGGCTTGTCATTCAGGTGCGATGTGCCGTCAAAGATTAAATTAATGTCAGACGACGTATCGAGCCGTAGTCTGACCGACTTGCCGTTCATGCGCGTTACGTGGTCGTCGTTCCCTGTTACTAAACGACCTGCGCTCTCGAGAAGCAAGGCGTGTGTGGTTTGCGAGAGTTCCGACTAAGCAGGTGCTGGCGCTACCTAAAACGACAATGGTCCCCCTTGTGGCCCCGCCGGGAGCAGTGGGCACATCGATGCTGTTTGAATGGACGATATCGGATATAATGCCATTCACCGCATTGCAAATACTGTGTGAGAGGTTGCGTTCAGCTGTCGCCTTCTGACTTTGATGCAATCTTGTCTGGAGCATTTAAAGATACCTTTTGACATATGAGTGACTACTGCCGCCGATCATAGCGGTGTCAGGCGCCACGGTCACCGGGTGCTGGTATTCAACAGTGATGTCCTGCAGAGTGCAGTCGGGACATTGTTCTATCTTGGATAAAATCCCTGTCCTGATATCTGATTCTTTTGGTGACTGGAGTCCACAAGCAAGAAACAGACATTTAATTGATCTCCAGTTATTGTACGAACCACGAACAATTCGCACTCCTGATTGATTGTTTCAGCACACATCGCTCAATCATCATCTGTTAACTTCACGAGCTTCAGGCTCATAATATGTGTTGAACAGGGATGGCTGGTTGCCAATGATTTGGCACAAAGTTTAGGTGGTTTCGTCAATGCTGAAATCCTTTGGGATTTTCGGCAAGATCAATCTGATGTACCGTTGGTGTTCTGAGGTACACATTTCATGGAGCAGCAGCCTGGGTTTTTGAGCATCGTCAACATCTGACAGTTTCACCTAGAAGACATCTTCATACTTTTTACTTCAAAACTCGAACGTGAGCCCAAGTACAAAATCGAAATAAAACTCACTTACTGAGCTGATGGGAGATTCTACTGCAGGTTTGAAGGATTTGTTTGATCCCGCCATCGGTTGCTGGAGACTGAACCTTATCGTCATTTTTTCGATCATTGTTAATTGCCTATGCACGAACTGTTTCTTGCTACTGCTGATAGAGATTTTGCATCTGCACAAATGTAAGGGATATTGTGAGTTCTCCTTTCGTCAGTTGCTGTAAACTCTCCAAAAATGCGCTTGTTCATCCACAAAATAGTAGTGCATTTGATAGTCCTCTTAGACCGCATTAGACCGCAATAATCGGCCGTATTATCGTCTTTGCTAGCCGCATGTCTTACATATTCCAATGCTTTACGTTCGTGATAGAAGAGACCAAACAAAGTGTCAACCTATCGCAATGTATATCCCCTGTCGTCACTAATGTGCTGTTTTAAACGGTGAAAACCCTCAACATCAATCGTTTTTATGGATTATTCTGAAATTTCAGCATACGTAAATATAACAGGTTTATTATCACCACAAAGAACGTGCGCCATATGTTTTTTACCTTAATTTACTACAGACAAGGTACTTTCATCTAACTGAGTTACTAACTAAATGTGTTCAAAATTACGGGCACAGTCTGGAATTAACTACGTTACCTCCGATTTACGAAAGCAAGACTGTTTTCCAATTGGGTGGCTGATGCTGTGACAAGGAAAGAAATGCCGATTTTGGCTTAATAAATCCAGCGTCTTGGATATAGATTGCACTAGATTATTTGGCCTCTAGGTCTCTGAATATCATATACAATTAGCAAACTGTACTGCTCAAGCATTGTCCAAAGAAATGGATGGAAATGACAGATTTTTAAAGTACCGAATTGCCTTGATTCAGTTCACCAACAATGATAGAAGGCGTATATCGCGTGAGGTTTACATTTCGTTTACTCTCTTCAGTCACGAATGTAAAACTTAAGAATATATAGGACTTGCGGATAGCAACAACAGTAGAAACAGTCAACGATTTGGGTTACATGAAACGAGGACCGTTATCAGTTCCAGAACAGACAAACTGCATGAGTCAACAATTTATGCATACACAAGCTCAGACGTTGAGTATTGATGAACGTTGCCCAGGAGAAAGTAAGCAATTTACAAGTCCGATTGCGTAATAATACTTGAAACAAATTGTCGGAGTCAACAACGTGACCCGTTTCCATGATGTGTTTTGCAATGGATGAGGTCGGATTTCACCTCGATCGCTGTGACGCCTTTGCCTGTTACGTCATGGCGAGCACCAACCACTTCCACATATGTTCAGTTATTCCTTGTCGTGGTCACGGAGTAGTTCTGCCGATATAGGTGTAACCGCAACTGCAAGTGAACTGATAGATTGCATGTGAGACAGAACGATTCTGAACAAGATGAGTGACACTCTTGGTCGTAAGTACCAATCGCAATCCTGCCGCAGGAAATGTGCGAGTTAGACCAGACAGTAATTTTAGACTTACGTCAGTTGAGGTATCGTCGTTATAGAATGGTCGGATCAGAAACCTGCTTCTTAGAAACCATACTCACGGCAGTCTTGAAAAGTCTTTTCCGGCCGTAAACACCAACGAACTTCTCGGGGTATCTCGTTGTAAGCAGCATTTTCTTCAATCTCCCCTCCAATCCTCGCAGGCAGTCATCTGTGCAGATCTACCGGGCTCTATGAAACATGGTTCA
>JTDE01001244.1:119245-129336 GCA_014338405.1 Paragonimus skrjabini miyazakii
TTCCTCATGAGGAACAGAAAGATTCAGATGAACGGAATCAAAAATATTTGAACGTGAAACAATTCAAGATATTGTCAACATATCGCTTATAGAGGTTTGCGCCATCTATAACATTAGATAGTTTTAATTATTACATTCCTGAAATTATATCTGCAAATGTTGAGCCCAATGGAGTATCCATCGCTATGCATTCAACCTACTTGCAAAATGATTCTCGAAAATCAAAACGGATATTATCTCTGCATAAAGCATAAGTTCCTTGAGGTAATCAACTGGGAGACAAAAAGGCAAATTTCGACTGGAAGTAAAATTGCGCAAAAAGTCAACTTTTTCTCGGAGAGGAACGTTTGTAAATAAAGAGCCAGCATAGATAGAATACGGTCTGTGTGAACTCAATGATACATTCTATAAGGTTTATGCCAGTTCGGAGAATCTTTTGCACGGCGAAGAGTAAACATCTGACGGATGGGATGGAGAATGTTTACAAGCCTGTGGCAAGCTGAGTTGTTCGTGCACAGGATTAACCTTAATGGGACACCACATTTGTGTGCTTCTGGAGCACCTGTTAACTGTGGTGTGTGGGTTCCGATTGGCTTCGTTTGTCAGTATTGAAGTTCCGATCTGTACCCATGTAGCAGTAAGACTTGGAGCTTTTTTGGATTACTTTCACTATCAAAATATCGCTGTGAGCCGTACTGATTGTGTGAAATTTTCGTATGTCTGCTAGGATATTGTAACGTGCAGTCGAAACCAGCAGGCGCGCACGGGTTGAATTTGAATTGTGTGACAGGGCGTTTTCGTTTTCGTTTTTGTAAGTCGTGTGCATGGCTTACTGGGCCTTTGGCTCACGCTGGTTTTTGTTGTTTCCTTTTACATTACTGTTGTTGGAACCCCTACTTCGGAAGAATGCTGTCCCCTTGGGCCTCTCCATGTTGATCCACAGTTGGTCCGCAGGTTTGACGGACAATCAGAGTTGAAACGGCCGGCTTACACGTAACAATACCTTTCATTTTGACTCGTCATCGGCCTTATTCATGATAACTGTATCGGATTCTTTATCTGGTGGAAGGAAAACCTCGTCTTCCATTTTCCGTGGTTGGTTTAGAGCTTGGTAATGTTAAGGTGTCAAACGACAATGCCAATACGCAGGGAAAGTCAGAAAATGGTGCGAAAGATCAGCCCTCTTTACACAGAACCCTTCTTCGTTTTACTATGACGTTGGGTAGAAGTCTTCTGTTCGATCATACAGGTTTTCGAATTGAAACCGTGTTTGTGATTGGTCGACTCTTTTGGGAGTGAGCCGACATCTGACCTCGTCCACTGTAAACCATATCGTGGGAACAGGTCACTTTGTTGACCCCGCCAACTCATTGCAAGTATTTTTGCGCAATCAGATTCCTAAACGGCTTGCTTACTCTTGGTCAATGTTGGTCATTGCTGGCCGTCTGGCCCTGCGTGTGCATAAACTGTTCATTCATGCAATTTGTCTGTTCTGGAACTGGTAACAGTCCTCGTTTCGTGTAACCCCAATCGTTGACTGTTTCTACTGTTGTTGCTATCCAAAAGCCATACATATTTCAATGTTTAAAATTCATAACTAAAAAGGATAGATTTTTTAAATAGGTTTGAAAACCCTAAACTGTTGCGAAGACTGAAATAAACCATTCCGGAGCCTGGATTAGTCTTAACGCGTCAGTCACCTAGAAGTGTGAATGTAGGCAGTTATATATATATATATATATATATATATATATAATTGCCTACCTATATGTATATTTACATGCATACGGAGAAAATGTGGATTTTTGAATCATTAAAACCCAAGGGTTGCACATATGCAGCATTCGTCACAATCACTCATCACTCCGCGAGAGTAATGTCAATGCATCTATGCGGTAACATTGTTATAATCTAACCTCTTAACTATTCACCAATGTTAGTTTCGTCTATCTCTGATGCTGTTGGAGACCAGCGACGTAAACCCTATTGTAGCAGAATACGATCATGTGTGGGCTTGATTCACATTTTGGAGACTCTCCCTTAGGTACTGCTGGGTATGTGTAGCATGTAAAGATGTTAATACCTAAATCCGTTGACCCAGAAAAACGGTAAACCGGTCACATTAGTTGTTTACCGTATAACAAAGAGATGACAACTTTGGGCACATAAATGTATGATAGTATTTACCCCAGGGTTTGTTACTAGTGGTACGGAGCTCGTTACCTTGTTGAAGTGGATCACGTTAAGCCTGCTCTATGTTCCGAACACAACCACCTACTGCTTGTTTAAATAGACACTAGAAAGAGCCCCCTATTTCCAACTTGTTTCCCACTGCTGTTGTGCACTGCTTATTATGGCACCAGTTATAAATATCAGCAACATTGTTTACGCCGTCTTCAATGTGAAGGACGCCACCCACTGTAGTACGGGATAGTGGATGATTAGATTTAAAGCACACCAGTCTGGTTGTCAGACTGCAGCAGAAAATATTGGGGGATCAGATGACCGCCTTTGACAACAAATGGTAGGGACCTCCCAAGTGCCTGAGATTTCATTAATGTCGATATGACGTAAGGTTTCCCATAAAACGTACACTAACTAGCACCTTGCATTGCACTGCATTACATTACATTACACTATATATATATATAACAGTGCTACTTCTTGTAGCACTGTTTATGAGAGATTGAATGGAGAGATTTAAGTCACTGGTAGCTTGGACAGTGGAATGGAAGAATATAAAAGCAGTTAATGTAATTATGATGTACACACTTATCTAGGCAAGTGGATTGGTGATACATCGGGCAGTTGTTAAATTTGTTCACATTAGCATATTTGTTATGACCGAACTACTGGACAAAATTTCGGCTGTCACAATTATATGTGTACTTCTCCTGACTCAAATAGATAGTATTTATTAATTACGACTGTTCATGAATTGTTCTCAGTGCCTGGTGCCCTACAAGAAGGATGTAAACATTTCGCAGGACAACGAAAACAAAATAGCATGTCTTGTATATTTCGGTTTACCAGTATAGTAGTGACCTAGGTCAGAAAACATTTTACACTGCCAAGGTAACAATATACGATGTTTTTACAGGTATATCGTGAAATGAGTGGTTAGAATTGTCTAGATAATGGTTCTCTTTCATGTTGTTGCGAACGTTTTCATTTCAGTCCGTTGTAAAGGTTTGCTCGATTCACCAGTGTACGAAAAAAATTAATTAAGACGTTTTCTCTTCAAGTGTGCTCGCTTTTCGCTTTCAAGCCGTCCAAAAAATAATCGGCCAGAAGTTAGTGGTTTAAAAACGGTGAGCCAAATATTTAGTGTTTTAAAAAAAGGTTATTGATTCTAGCCTGCAATAGGGGTGACAAGACAAACCTACACAAAATCTGCAAAAAAGCTCAGTGGAGTGTAATGGCTTGGAAACCCCAGTGCTTCAACCAACTAGATGTCTGTGATCTTTCCCAAAATGCCGTAAAGATAAGATCTCAAACATCATTAACCAGTCACAAGTGAACGAAATGGTTCACAAAATAGCCTGCAATCCTTAGTGTGCAATTAACTGTGTACTAAAATGGAATGGCGTCGAGTTTAGACAGAAGCCGATAGGTAAACACAAAATACTGATGGTTTATGGGGATAGTTATAAGCGTGGTACTTTCTCATCAGTGTTACATCAATCCGCCAAGGAAGGCCGTGATTAAAAACTCTTAGAATGTGATCGAACGTCCTTGTTTATGAGCTACCTCATTTAGTTGTGCTGACTGTAATATCGAGCAGAGTGAGCAGTAGTTTTTCTATCAGAAATCCAACACCATGAGGAGTAAAGTATAGTTTTACTTGTTAGTTGACTACACAGGTGAAAAACATTGCGTTGGATCATTCGCTGAGTTGAGTACGCATAACTTCGTCTGAAGTAATGTGTACAAACGTATATATCATAAGTTACAGCGTAGGTCGAGCTATGTAATTTAACCATTCTCCCCTGGAATGCTCAGGATGTCGAGGAGACCTAAACGGGTTGCGCAAGATCAAATGAGGAACATTGGAGAGACGGCTGCAAGTCAGAGTTGTAACTAAAATGGAAGGTCAGATCAAAAAGATTGTTTGTCGGGCGGGACAAAGAAGAAGTAGTTATCTCCAACAGTAAAAATTTTTCCACTGCGGAAAGTTCACCACCATCCGAGCTGTTCAACAAGAAATTCAGACAAGGATGGAAAACCCTCTTCCCTCAATCGAAGTGGACCTGTCTGAACGGGCTGTATTTGCAAATACCTTCATTCTCCTTTTGTCAGTAAATGTTTTGCTAATCAGTGATGGACCACCTTTCTCTTGATGCACTTTTTGCTTTTGCTGATATATCGCATGTCATGTTTAGCCTGCAGCAGAACTGGTCGCTTTTTCTATAGGTATTCCTGGACGTCAATAGATCGGTCAGCCGGTATGTAATCTATCCACAGAGTCTCCTAATACATTGATCCCCAGATAGTCGCATGAAGTACTTCTGCGAGTGTCTGATATATTTCTGGCAGGTTGACCAACCAGCTCCAACACAAAAAAACGGGTTTATTATTCCTATATCGCTGATGCAGACTGAAACAAACGAATTATTCAAACACAGCTAACTGTACTAGCAGAAGAAAACAGGTTGCGACATGTTAACGCTTCGTTTACTATTATTAGTTGAAAACTTGAAACTTACAGTTTATGTACGTCAGAAGAATCCCGATAAAAAGTGTTTTAACACGCTAAGGCTACCCTATATGGTTGTTTAAACCGTTTTCATGCACACAACACCTGGGTGGTAAGCATGGCCTTTGGAAAAGCCAGTAACTTAGTGTTTCGATCGCGTAACGGTATAGAGTGCTCCATATTTAAAAAACAGCAATATTTCAGTCTTGTATAGCAAAGATTTTTATCACATTTCTCATGTTATTCAGATGAATTGAAATGAACTTGCAAGTCAATATAAAATTTTGTGCCCATCGGTCTCCTCATCTCTGTATGTGTCATCGCTTGACGATATCACACTGGTTTTTTAGTCCATTTTTTGCTCCGTCGTACTACGAATAGCATTACAGCCCTCATCTCGTCTCAAAAGCCCAGGCACAACCCCATAACTCCCACACCTCTTGAATACTGGTGATCTGGAACGTTGTGGTAAACATTCCGAATATTCGAATACCTTCTGTGAGTCCAATCTCATGACCATCGTAACTTGTCTGTACCCCGTTATTATTATGTTGCATCCGTTCGTTTTGTTGTCACCGATACCTTATTATGATAGGCCTGCATTTATTTAGACTATTCAGTAACCCATACGTGACCACCACAACCATATTTTGAACGAGTTAACTCGATCATCTTTGTTATCTGCTCTCACAGGGTATCTAGCGATCGAAGACGTAGGGTTGGAGTTGTTGCATCATCAGCTGTTTTAGCCATTTCGAGATGTGTTTGGTTGCCCGCTGTGATAGGTGTTGATCTGTTTTGTCCATGTACACGTCACTGCAACAACAATCGAACTGTCACGCAACCTGGAAAACAGATTATTTTGACTTGAGCGTTCGAACGGCGGACCACCGTTACGTAGTCTATTGTTTCTTTGTGATTTACGAAGCATTTTGCTACGGTTAATGCAAACGGGTTGGCTACTATATTGAAAACTGCTAATAAATACTTTCAGTCCGATGGTAGCTGAATACATGGATTATTATGCTTGAGAATGAAATGTCAACTCTTGACCTTGGTTGTTGAACTATTGTATTTAGTGAAGTGAATGCTACAAAAATGAAATCGTATTGCAAAGAAGTCATTTAGGTTACAGGTAACACTAAACCATAGTTTCATTTTAAATACCAGCAGTAAGTCATACCGTTTTATCAGGCTTGTCCAACTGTTCATTTTTTTTAGTTGTTATGAGATACGCAAACTAAACTCAGTTCCAATTGTTATCATATTAGATAAGTGTATAAGTCGCCATCTAAACAAATGTGTTCTGTCTACTAGGTAAGTAATTTTTGAGCTATCATTGATATTGCCTGAATGAAGCAGTACTTTCTTTGTCGAACAGTATTCGGTTGCGTGCATTCTTCTGTTACTCGTAAATCGGTGCTAATCTCGTTACAGGTCACAACCTTTTGGCTAACATTCTTTCGGTTAGTTTGAAAATATGCGGTTCACTGGTTTTCTAACCGTTGGGCTTTTAATAAGACCGCAACAAAGCTCATAAAAAAGTGAAACGAGAGTAATTATAACGCAAGATTATTATTTCAGTAATCTGTCAGAAAATATGATGACCATCCATATCAAGAAGATGGTAAAGTGGGAGCAGCTTGAGAATGACAAATTTTAAAACTAAATTGTACTACTTTTGAATTACTGATAAGTAGTACTACTTTCGCTTGTAAACAGTCAGAGATGAATGCACTTCTCTTTCGGTTCTAATTCCAAGAACAATAGGATGTTTATTTGCTTGCAGTGCTATGCGCCGTGACAACAGACTTCACGTGAAATACTGTGTTCTGGTTAAATTAGCTCCTTAAACTGGTTGTTAGAATGTATTACAGTCGAGGTAGCTGGGGACAATAAGGATTGTATTAGACAGTATGAAGTTATGCATCAGTCTCTTATATGTAAGAAAATAAACGACTGACGAATTCTCTAGTGATTTTCTCATTTGCAGTTCTTTTGGATTTCCACCTCCCTGAGATCTTCCATTAGTCCGTTTTCAGATCCATTTAGTCCTTATGTGTTGGCAAGCGTCCTGTTGAATGTTAGCCTCCACGCCACGTAGATGTAAGGCAACTTTTCAAATAGAATTTGTCCCAGCAGGCGGTTGGGCTCAGCTAACCTACTGATAACTTTCCCTATAGTAACGACACAATCAACTCAGAAAGAAAGATCAGAGACCAACATGGCTACTACACTCCTTCTTTAATGGCAATTTGGAGAATGACGTCGCCCAAACAAATTGGCCTATCACGTAGACTTACAAGGAATAATTACTTATCGATTACTCTATTTTCGGGGTGGTTTCTTCATATTTTATGACGTCCGGTACTACTTGTGTGAAACTGGAAGACAGTGAAGCCCAGTTACTGTCTACCTCTTACAGCCTCGTGCTGATTGCTGTAATGCAGTCCATTCAGTGAAACCATAAACTTAGACTATGTCGTTAGAAAGACATACTTTTTTTCTGTTGTCAAAGAACTGTTTCAAACAGTCGGTAAACCGTGGTGATATTATTCCTGGCTTTTATAATATTTCAGCTGATGTGCAAAATAGCACTCGGTCGGTTTCACACTGCCCTTTCTCATTGTATCGATGACTTCGTGTAGCCTACCAGATGTAGCGTTTCTAGATGCTAATGACGTTTTATGAAAAGTCGGCTGCTGTTATTTTCTAGTTCTTTTCTGGTCAACAAGTCTCACTTCCTGGTTGTATCATCATCACTTGATGTGCTTGCCTTGATGTATCAGCTCACTGGCATGCACCGTCCATTACTGTAGGTTACACTAGATTGGCTCAGAACAGGAAAAATCCCATTGTAATATCGCTTCCTATCTGGTTCACCTGAACTGAAACACCTTTTCAATGTAAGAAAAATAGGCAATTTCGGCAGGTGAGCATCCACTCCGTATCTGTCCACTTTCACCCAGGTGAGTTGCAGCCCAAAACCGTTTTCAGTGGCTGAATGAGTAGACGACTGATTCAATCAACCAGCTGGCTGCAATCCAGTTGACAGAGAGCTACTTGAGTATTGCTAACTCCCAGTATCTAGCAGTTTCTCAGTATAAACGTTTTAGTGCCGGTTGTCAACAAACCCGTCAAATCACGCCTCTCCCCAATTTCTGTTGATACATTAGGCTCTGTACAGTTGCATCCAAAGTTCAGCGAATATCTGTCAAACTCCTGGCCAGTTAGACAACCGATTCCAATGCATAAATAAGGTTATCTGGACGGGTCTGTTAACTGCAAGGTGCTACAGTACAACGAAGTGTCGGAAAATTGGGAAGATAAAAGAACAAGAAGCCATCATACTGAATCCATCAAATTTGTGGATTCTGAGTGAAACGATTTACGTGAGCATGACCACATACCACAAACCGAAATGTCGATATAAAACCCATAAATAAAACCACGCGATCCGATAAACTGACGTAAATATTAAGAACTGAAGGTGAATGGACTGGTTTGTAACAACAGGCCGGCAACTAAATTGCATGAAGCCTTTAGAATAGATTGAAATATCGCTAATAGAAAGAATAATTTATTGACTGTAATTCGAATGGTCTAGCCAATGTTTTCAGGGAGGTTTAGAATTGTTACAAACAAAGTTTAGGATACGAGAAGAGTCAACGATCAGAGGATGAATGAAAACGTGGAGTGTGACCACCGACTTCCTACCATGCTGACACCAGTTTAATGCACTCAGCAAGCAATCTTACTTTTGAGGTTGATGTCACGATCAGACTTTGCTCATGCAATCCCTATTAGCAACTTCTGTGCTCGTACTGTTGATGGGGGTATTTTCTCGTCCAATCCGGACTGTAGTATCACTTCGCATCATTCTGAGAAATATTCCATCTTTGCTCAGACATGCGGCCTTTTAATTACCGTTTCACCTGTATGACCTATGATATCCTCGTCTGCCTGTCAGTACAGGTAGCTTGTATCCAACACATACAAAGTGAACTTGTGACTCACTTTGGAGTCAGTGAAAATACGACGGGGTTTCAAGCATATTTCGAAAGTTTACTGCGTCACGGTGTAAATGTAGCCAACAGAAGCATCACTTGACTGATGCGTTGCGTCCGTTAATAACAGCCACTAAATGTTATCCAAGATATCCCCAAACATTGACAATGAAAACAGTTCATCGATATTTGCTCGGCATGTGAATAAATGATAAGCGCCTCTACTATCTGCCTACTGGGTTCACTGCCCTTATTACATCACAACTCGTAGATGTGTAGAATTTTTGAATGAAGCATTCAGGTTATGCAGAATACTGAACCTCTGTGTTTCATGTACAACCGGACAAATCTGAGGACATCATGAACGACCAACCGCAGGTGTACCCCTTTCTGCAGACAAGGTCCACTATCTCTAGTTAGCAGCAACGCCCACTAATAAAGAATACCACACTACGTCAGGCAAATATACATTATCACACACGAAAAGAGTTATGTAACGTGCAACGGAGTGGAGGCACTGAGGAACAGCGTTTTCCTGAAGAACGAGGGCCCAACGGGAATCTGAAATTGTACGAAAAACCGACAAGCATGAGCCAGAGGCCCAGTAAGTCATGCACACAACTTACACAGTCAAAAACTCAAATGGCGTCAATCACACGACAGTGAACTGCATTACAGTTACATATATCAAAAGTTGCACAGGGATAACAAGGCTGTCGAGCCTTCGGAGTTTTCGAGTTCTTAGTTTACTTAGTTTGTCATCTCTTTCCGAAGCCTCATTAACTAGGTTCCCTACGTTTAAATCTGGAAGGAGAAAAGTATGACTCGAGGCATTTGTATGAACTTGGAAGAACCATGACACTTCTCACTAGACAGGTAACATTAACACCGTGTGTCGAGCACCGAGAGTAGTGCCATTTGTTGTGCACTGCAAGACGAGCGGATGTTCTGCGTCTCTCATATGTCTCGTTCGCATTTTTATATTTTTACCGTGCGTGTTGTACACTGTAACTAATAGCCTTCAGCAGCCTTATGCCAACTCTCAACTTGGCAAACCGAGTCTGCAAGATTCTGCTAACCGTACAGCTTTGCGCCAAACAAATAATGCGAATGTTGTTTCGCGGATCTCAGATAGTAATCATTTTCTTTTGTAGTGAGATCACCTTCGACGTCCCCAAAATCATAAACTCCCCGCGGCGTAAGAGTTGCCTTGCCAGTACCACCGCCCTGGTCCACATTACCTTGTGAACGTAAATTTACTACAAACCACTAGCATCAAAGTTAGTGTGTTGGCGTATGTATCGCAGTTTTACTTGCAAGAATATTAGGAATCTGCGCCATCTCTACCGTTGTAGGCTACATTCACTAGGATAGCAATGTTTTAGCTA